>LJIJ01005434.1:0-11843 GCA_001718145.1 Orchesella cincta
TCTTGAGGAGGTGGGGGCGCCAGAGGAAACGCGCCTGTTAGCTGGCAGAGGTTGCGGAGCTGAGTTTGCCCACGAATTCATGGCAAGAGCAGGCATCAGCAAGACACATAGAAAGGAGAAAGGCTTTCGATGGCATCATTTGCATCGAAAAGTTTGCTGCGTCTACGATATCGTGTTGCTATCAGTAACAAAAGATCATACTCTTGAGCAACCGTATTTTTGTAAATCTGGTTAGGATTCCGTTCGTTGTTGTGCAACGGGTTAGGGAATCATCAAAACATATTGCAAAAATCTTCTATTATGTTTTAATATTTAGGAGGCTTTGGGACCATTCTACTCTTATAGCAGACAGCTGTTGCAAAATCTTGTTGTTTTGATTCCTTAATTTATTTAGTGTAAATAATTATCTATTAATAGGCATGAAAGTTCACACAACTGCTTTTCGTCTTCCAAGAATGCGTTGATTGATTTTTGTGGCATAGTTTATATGAGTCTATTTGTTTGTCTGTAATGTGATGTCCTGGGGTGTAAATATGAAAATTGAAATAGAACGCCCAAAATTGTTTATGTGGAATTATAAGACTGATTATACGGTCCATCCTGGATATAATGATTTTTTGATTGCAATAAACCTGAAGATTTGGCTAGCTTTAAGCAGCTCTTATGTGGAGAACAAAGTTGATCTGTAGGCATACTGTTGTAACTTGATCATCAAGAGGTAAATAGCATTTAGATAAAGTATCTCAGAGGAGACGGTAAAGTAACTTGATTTTACAAGTGAAAATCATTGTAGGTGAGAGAGGTGAACTGTTTTGACTTATGTTGTGCTTATATTTGTTAACTCAACGTGGTCATTACAAGCGTACGAACAACGAAAAACAGTATCAGGCGTAAAAGACATTTGATCACAGCATATTGTTACGCCCAGGAAACATGCCGTGATTTTGTAGTGCAAGATTGCTTTCCTAACTCTGATTCCGCATGAATGCGCGCAAGATAAGCAGCTCTGCTGAACTCTTTCAAACTGATTGCGTAATACCCTCCACCACACTCTCCCGGAACACAAAATATAGTGTTAATTGCATTCTGTGTGGAAAGGAGTCTTTTTTCTCGAGCAATAGCATTATGACTTTTTGATTTTTTGTATTATTTTATTAAAAAATATGTTGAAAAACCGGAAATGGCCTTGTAAACATTTGCATTGAAACTAAAGAAGCAGTGTTTGTTTTCTTCACTTCTGTGCTCGTTGACCGTGAGTCGCGATATTTCATTTCTTTAATTCAATATTTCCTACTTTCATTTCAGTAGGATGCGTCATCTCATTTAAGTGGAGAATATTGCTACTTACATATTGTGGCGATGCATCGCTGTCTTGGATGACACTTTTCTTCGATTATGGCATACGACTCCGCCAATGTACTTCTAATGGAGGATGTCAAAAAGCTTTTTGAATTGAAGTTTGTGAGCACTTCATCAACCACTTACAGTGCTTTTATTCATAGGATTTATATATTTAAAAAAAATTAAGTATAAAACATTTTCCCCTACTCCTTCATTTTAAAATATGAATGAATGCCTGTTTTTTGGGGATTACGAAGTAACTAATTAAAAAGAGACTTGATTTATGCGGCACAAATAAAGATATTGGATTGTTCATTCGAAGTGCCTTCGTAACTCTTCAGTAGCCTTATGCATATAAATGTTCGATTTTTTATAATCTCATCCAGCTTCATAAATATCATAGATAGTTTTCTAAAACACTTTTTAACAAATTTCCTAGAGAATGCCACAAAAACAAACTTCCTAAAAAACCACAAAATTATTTATTAAAGTGTCTCCTTCAAAACATTCCACAACCTCATTCGATAAATATATTTTTCTAAACTTTCCTTAAAATATTTCTCAAAAGCTTTCCTCAAGCATTCCTCAAATCATTCGCAAAGAGACTCTACTGCAAAGTAAAGTATTTGAAGCATAGCAAAAACAATTTGAAATTAATTTTGCAAATTTTTGATATAACTGAGTTATAACTCAAACTAAAAATATTCTAGTGCTCGTTTAAACCGTGCTGACCTGAGGTGTAAATCCTTTTATATTTAAACAATGGCTCAAAACTTCACAAATTTACCTGTCACAACGGAATTCTCAACCGTGACAGGGCTAAGTGTAGATACCAAAACTTATTCTCTTGATTCAACAACTGATCCATCACTATGCGACAATTGGGCAGGTGTGGAGTTATACGAGCAGTTCAATGATAGCAACCGAATTTCAATAATCGGATTCTCGTTGTTGATGCTCTGTTCAGCGGTGGGAAATATTTACGTTATAATTTCTATTATGCGGTGAGAGACCAGTATACTACAAAACTTAATTTATAATTACTTTTGTAAAAAAAGAACCCAAACGTTACTCTATCTCAGCTTCTTCATTGCTTTGCGTTGCGGTTTGTCCAGTGGCGGAGACCTAGTGAGAGCAGCGGGCGTAGCCTTGGACCTCGAGGCAAGATTGGCCACGAAGGTCGGGTACGAAAAGATTAAATGAATGTCATCTTATCATAGTTGCGCAGAACAGCAGATACAATTTAAGATAAGATATTACAAGCTATAAATACACAGACAAAATGCGTTGCTGCAAGATGTATTGGAATCATTGGGTGCATTTATTATCAGAAAACTACAAATCAGTTTTAGTGCATTTTCTTTATTTTTGTTTTATCTTTTTGATCCATAGTTGCTTGTTTATTAGAATTTCACTCACGTGAATTGTTTTCTAACTGGGTTATAACCTGTGTTTTCTGACGTTACTGGTTTCTGAAACTACAGCAGACAATAGATTTCAAAATGCAAATGTACAAAGAACTGCTCACATAGTACAATGTTATTACAGTATTGAACACTTGACGACGACTCACAAGTCGACAAAATCAAACGTTTGATTTTGAAGAAATGGCTAAAGTATTGCCAAAAATATAGCGCGACTTAAATCGCGCACAAAATAGCTGTAATACTTGTCCTTCTGTAACTTTAAACTGAGGCTGTTCGCGTGAAGTGGTTGGTTTCAGTACGCTGCGTGTAATGCATACACACGCTCGCTCATTGTGTAAAACAGCTACTCGGTTACCATTTTACGTGTCTTTACAATGTAAATTTTGAAACTTCTTAAGCCTGTAGCTTTTTCCCCAAACGTCTACTCAATCGTTCCAACGGCATTCGATTCAGAATGACAAGGCCTTCATTATCGATTCAAATTCAAACTGTAGACGTTTGGGGGAAAATTCTGTGAGCGGTTTAATTTTGCCTTGTTAACAGCTGAAAGTTTCGAAATTTGAAATTTTTTTATTCCCATCTATGCTTAAGAGTAATAATTAGGATAGGAAACTATGGCATTGTGGGTGTAGTTTCTTCTCAAAAAATGATTTATACATGAATCGTGGATTTTAAGCCCTATAATATCAGCGCACTATGTCGTAGGATGGCGTATTTGACGACAAGGGCTAATAATAGCTAAAACAAATTTTAATTTTTTAAACTTGGCATTTTAACTTTTAACAATGTTTTTCGGTGTAAAATATTGTCAGGATTCTGATGCAGCTGTCGGACATTCTCAATTTCAGAATTTGGACTTGAATCCTGCCAAAATGCAAAGCTGCTCAAGTGTTGCAATAGTTAAAATCTGAAAACGCCTAAAAAGTAGATTTTATGCATTCGTAATGATTCTACTTTATTTATTTTCATTAAATAAAACAAATCACACAATGTTTTAGGCATTATCAGGTTTACACAAAATTTGGTACTTGAGCGAGTTGGCATTTTGGCAGGATTCAAGTCCAAATTCTGACGTCCCACGCGAGCGTACTACATATGTGAAATAGCCATTCGCTAGATAAAGTAGTCCAGCTTATTGGTCTGGCTTTCGCTAAGCGGTGCAGCAGCGTATAATGTTCACAGAAAAACTTTCATGAAAAACGTACCTCAAATACAAGGTCTTTCCGCAAATACCGTCAAAATTACGACACTTTTGAGAATGTTCGACAGCTGCATCAGAATCCTGACAATATTTTACACCGGAAAACATTGTTAAAAGTTAAAATGCCAAGTTTAAAAAATTAAAAATTGTTTTAGCTATTTTTAGCCCTTACCGTCAAATACGCCATCCTACGACATAGTGCAGCGATAGGGCTTCAAAATTCAAAATTAAAAGCGCTATCGAAATTGCTGTTAAAAACTGCACTTATGAGCCAAATGTTAAGGAAATCGGTGACTTGAGTGCGTACTGAAACCAACCACTTTACTTGAACTGACTCAATTAGTTTATACAGCTCGTGGTGTTTGTAGAAAAATTATATGTGAGAAAACGCATTTTTCTTATTTTGCAAAAGTCTGTTTCAATTATAAACGTATTTCCTTTTTGATCCTCGAAAGCGCACAAACTTTTACAGTCTTCGTCGCCAGAGCTTAGAAAGCTACTTGATTAAAGTAGAAGGTAGAAGGATACAAGGCATTTTCTTTATTTTTTTGGGACGTTTACGAAATTTTAATATATAAACAAAGGTAAATTATAAAAATTAGATGCATTTAGGTCAAGGATATTTAGACGATGAAATTAGTGGAGTTAGAAACAAGTTTTCAACTTTCTAGAGGTGGAAATTGGCGGTATAACGACTATCTTCTACCAAATTTCCAAAATATAAGATAAGGAACTTTTTGTTAGGGCCAGGGGCCTCCATGACGTTTCTTGCCCCCGGCCTCCGGGTCACTTGCTCCGCCACGTGGTTTGTCAAAGTACAGCTTTAAATAATATCATGTAAATACGAATTCTACTTCCAACAGACGAAATACCAACCGAAAATTTAGTAGGATTGACTTGCTTCTGCTTCACTTGACAATTGCGGATTTATTGGTGACATTTCTCTTGATGCCAGTCGAGGTGAGCTTTTATTAAGGTTTCATATCGCAGCAATACTCCTTGTTTGAGCAAAAATATGGATGCGTTTCGATTTTCTCAAGATAACTGGTAACAGTATCATATTGAAAACATAATACAAATTTTCATTTAGATCGGTTGGAGTTACACTGTTTTTTGGGAAGCTGGGGATTTTATGTGCAGACTCATGTTATTTATCCAAGATTTTGGGCACTGTCTTATTGGCTTCGTAATCGTCGCCTTCAGCCTGGACTTATATTTTGCGGTTGTAAAACCCATGAGAATAGCCTACGCAGACCGACGTGTAAAGGTTATGCTCGCCTCAGCCTGGATTGCAAGCTTTATTTGCAGTTTTCCAGCAGCAATTGTATGGCATGTTGAAAAATTTGATTGTTACGATGAATGCGTTTACCAAAACTTCTTCCCATCAAGGACGTATGAAGCTGTCTACATCGCGTTCACTATGTTTTATCTTTACATTTTTCCACTCACAACGATTATATTTTGCTACTCCAGCACTCTATATCAAGTTTTTCATGCCAATAATAAAAATTCAGATGGTGAGCAGGCAATAAATGTGCTGACAATTACCAATTCTTGATTATTTTGAAAAACAATAATTTTATCATTTTTATAGATAATCCACTCAGGCGATCAAATACGGATGCCCTTAGTCGAGCAAGGGTTCGAACGATGAAAATGACTGTGACAATTGTCACTACTTTCTTTCTTTGCTTGGCCCCCTACGCCATCCTCGTACTTTGGTAAGAAAATACAGAAAAATGCATTAATCATTGAAAAATACCTTTCTTATGCCTCATTTTTCCATTAGGTATTATATCGACAATGAAACCGCACAGAGTATGGACGATCGCATTCAAATAATCATGTTTCTGTTTGTGGGTTCCAATTCCGTTATGAATCCGATTATCTATGGCTTTTTTCATTTTCGAAAAAAGTCATAGGCCAGTCGCAGTTCCGTTTTGGAAATAGGTAGATGACAAACCTGGAATCAAGGTAAGTAGTTGTTAGCACAAGCCTACTATTATGTAGCTTGTTAACACTACCATCCCCTATAAATTATTTTGTCAATCGGTACTATATTTAGTTAGAATGTTAATTTATGTGTAAATAACAGGATTAAACTTATTTTTCCATGTAGAAGTAGTGGAATAAAAAATAGTTTAATTACCCAGAACTGTACTGCTTTCTTGTCTTTTATTTATACACAATGTATATGAAAAAAGTAATTGCTTTTTGGCGCAATTAATTATGCAATTTGTGAATGCACATTTGTTTAATTCATTTCATATTTGGAGTAATTGTTATTATTATTGATTATTCATATGGATGAAAAATGCAGCAGTTAAGTCGTTTTTTTGTCCCGATTTCATCTAATGGTGCGTGAAAGCCACCAAATATTTTTACCAAGATGTTATATGCAAACGAGTTCATATTTGAACTAAAACGTTTTAATTTGCAAACTGCTTTACCTTTACCTGTGATTTTCTTCCGCAATACTAGTATCTTCATCCATTGAGCATTTATCTAGCAACCTTAATCATAAACGCTTTCCTTTAAAAGTAGGATATGTTGTAGTAGAATGAAGTGAATTAAGTTAAGAATTAGTTTCTCGTTTCAAGAGTATTATTTTGTCAGGTGGAAATCAAGACGATTTTTAAAAATATCTTTATTTACTTATGTATTTGTACGAGAACAAAGAATATGGTAAGTGACTTTTTTAACCTTCCAATAAAACCCTAATCATAGGAAAGTTTCTGTTGTTTATAAGATAGCCCTTGGTAAGTTTCACGTTTTTGGAACGTTCAGTACATACTACGTACCACCATTTCTTTCTTGGTAGCCGCTTTGTTT
Source organism: Orchesella cincta (assembly GCA_001718145.1). NCBI lineage: Eukaryota > Metazoa > Arthropoda > Collembola > Entomobryomorpha > Orchesellidae > Orchesella > Orchesella cincta. Next base: position 6,802 of record LJIJ01005434.1, read on the forward strand.
CTTCAACTCAATAATTATTCCGATGTTAGGAATAAGTAAACTGCCTGTTTACAAATTCCTTCCATCATAATTTCATAACGAGGTAAGGCTGTTATAGATTATCATTGCATATGCAAATAATAAATTTATGTAGCATCGCTCTCCATATTAAAATGTCCAATTTATACAAAACTGAAACAAAACTTTTCTTCAGCATGAAGGTTGCAACTGTAGAAGCATAAAATCCCAGATTTAATGTTTTTTAAACAGATGACCTTTATTATCCAAATTTATATTTGGATTTCTAAAGAAAACATGCAATACACATCAAAAACCCAGGTAAAATGATCATAGTTTTTAAAATTGAAACGAGGTGGAACGATATAAGAACCTACATTAATGTAACATTTCTAGAAAATGCGTATTATGTCGGTAAAACCAGCCAATATTACGAAGGGTTGATTTGGAGAAACGAAAGCTCATTATGATTTATCTAGTTTCTAACATGTGGCATTAGTAGTTTTCTAAGTAGCTATATTTGCTGTACAGAATAAAAGCAAAAGCTGCAGTTCACTCACATGGATCACGCAGTCCTCCAGTTAAGCTTCGGAAGCACACTTGCTATGCCAAGTTGAAAATTATCTACAATAATATAGTAGTTAGCATCTATCATTAGCTGTATACAATGCGGCAGCAACTTTCAACCATTCTGATTCAGCGAATAAAAATTACTAAGAGCCGGAAAGTCAAGAGCTGTGCAGTGAGCAGATTGTAAGCCAAGCCTACGCGACATTTGTGCTACGATAAGGTGCTACGATCGTATTTTTTTATAAATATGGACTGGACAATTGTATGGTAAAAATAAATCTAAGTCATAACATACCCATAAACAAACAAACTAGTATGCATCTGCAACGGGGAGTTGAATATTTCTTTTTTCATTTATGTCTGAAACCTTTTTTACGGTAGCATGTGTGATTACCGTGTTTTCCATACTTACTGCACATATACACATACTAATGTATTAAAGGGTAGCTGAAAAAAGACATAATGAAATATGGTACCTTTTAACTTAAAGTTTGAAGGCACTACAGAGGTACAACTTAGCATTCAACATTAGTTTCCTTTCTTTACTTTACGTACCCATTCATTTATATCTATTTCTGTTAGGTACAATTTGGGTACATTGAATATCGTTCTCGCTATTCAGTGTGTATGCCACATTTTGGTACACAACAGAGTTCGCTGCTTTATTTATTCACACACCCATGAATGATGTTGGTAATTTTTTTCTGGAAACGTATTGTAGTTTTTTATTCCCTTTTTTTGCTCACTTGCATTCACACAAGTAAAGATAATAGCTAACCGGATTGCGTTGCCAGTGCTCTGTTCTATTTTGTTTGATTTTGAAATCTCTTTCAACTGCAGTTCAAAAAGAGTAATACAATTTCCAAACTAAAGGATTATAAAAGAGTAGGTAACTATTTAAAATATTAAACTGCATTGCCAATTAACGTTTCGAGGATTAGTTTTTACGAAAGTTTGTCTGAATTCATTTGAATACATTTCACAGCAGGTGAGGACGATCCTTTAAACAGCAGAAAAAGAAGATAACTAGGGAAACTACAAACTGACAATGAAGAGTTCTACATCGGAAAAAATTACTCTGCCCACTCGCGAACCGTCGAAAATGACAAATCAAACTTACCAGTGTCAGGTGTGCTCCAAAACATTTGCATCTCGAAAAAGTCTATGGTCACATGATCAAACTCACAAAGAAAAAAGGTTTGAGTACAAAATATGTGGGAAAAAATTTACTCAAGCTTAGAACTTAAAAATACACGATATGGTTCACACGGCTGAGAAGCTGTACAAATGTGAATTGTGTACAAAATCGTTTTCCGACCCAAGTGCTTTGCGTATTCATACATTTGTTCATTCGGGAGAAAAGCGGCAGCCGCGCCTGTGTGCGATTAAACGTTTCATCGAAACCATCATGTGGAAATACATTTACGAACTCACACAGGCGAAATGCCATTTGGTTGCCAGCACTAAAATGCAAGGAAAACGGAATATGATTTACTGTTTACTATATTTACTATATTTATTTATATATGTGCTATATTTACGGTTGCAACAAACATCTACGCATTAAAAAAGTTTCACACGCATTGCATTTTAGCCCTTTGTAATTTTGGTAGTTGTCGGAACGTTCATTTCATGCACACCAGGAAAGATAAGAATTGAATGTTATTTGTATGCATACAATAAAGCTTTAAAAACATAAACGCAATGGTAGATTTACATTTAAATAAACGGCAAAAGCAAATGTGCTACTAGGTACGAACATAAGGGACCTTAAACCATGTCAATTGCAATGCTGTTGAAAACCATACCCTTTCCGTAGCTACTGAAATTATTGTGTTTTGACTACGCGACTAAAAACACAATAATGAAATAATAAGGGCTTCCAACCGTGAAGATGTATTCACTGCAGTAAGTTTAGTAATTCCGTTCTATTCAACCAACGTTCATGTTCAAAAAGGTTTTGTAGCTGCCAATGTACCTTTAAATTTATAAAGAATTTGCTTAAGTTATAGTACAAATAGGAACCAGTGCGTTGTAACAATGATGCTTTTTAACGGTATCGAGTACATGGTATTGAGGATTTTAAAGGTATTGAGTGTTGTACGTGGAAAGAGAGTTCTACTATTTATTTTATCAATTTACACTCACGCATAATGCCATATGGTAGCGCGCTAATGTTTTCTACACCACATTTGTCGAACTTAGCTATATCAAAAGGTAAGCTCAGTGAAAAACTAAAGTACTAATGCAGTTTGGTAACACCCCACATAGGTTTTCTTCCCTCCTGTCCACATTCATTTATAAAATATTTTTAAGCAATGGCTACGTTGAATCCTATTTCGGTAAGCAGCGTGTTGGCTTCTGTTAGTGTATTCAAACGCATATGAATGAAGCTGGCTCATTCTTTCTGGGAACGAATTATTATATTTCACCCAGTCTTATCCAATGTTCGGTTGCAATATTACACGAAGCCGTACAATGAAGTAGCTATTTGTATCAAGTAGCCAAAGCCAAAAACAAAGTGATTTGTTTTTAAATCAATCTTTTTTAACAACAGTTCAAAACGAGTAATAAAATTTTTCAACTGGAGAACTACAGAAGAGAGGTAAAAAGGTATATTTTGATAAATGAAACTACAGATTTAGCGGCACGTTTACAAATGTTTTTTTTAAATACAAGGGATCTTATTTAAATTCATTGCAAAATAGGTGAGGATCATCCTGTAAAAAGCCGGAATATGGGACCACGACGAGAAACTACCAAACCCAACAGGAACTGTTCTGAATTGGAAAACCCGTGTCTCTTCCCACCAATAAGCCGGATGGACAAGACAGAATAATAACACACAAGTGTTCAAGTGTGCTAGACAAAATATATTGCAAAAGCGAGCAAACTCTTAAGCAACATGCACTAGGTCACAAAGAGAAAAGGTTGGGTGCAAAACATTGGGAGCAGTTTGCCTCGTGCGCTGACCATTTAAAAACCATGAAAGAATTCACACGGGTGAGAAACGCCGTATAAATGTGTTTTTGTGTCCGAAGTTCGTTTTCGGCGACCCAAAGTGGCCGTTTGCGTAGCATAGAATATTGTTCATTCGGAGAAAAGGCTGTACCCCTGCCCTGTTTGTGATAAAACGCTTTGTGCAAAGCAAAGTGTAGAAAATCATTTACGAACTCATACAGGTGAAATGCCATTCGCTTGCCAGATCTGCAATACAAAATTTAATCAGAACTCTAGTTTAAGTAGACACATAGAAATTGTACATTATAGGCTCGGATCAAAGTTTAAGTGTGTCGTGTGTTTTAAAACATTGAGCTCATCGTACTCCCTCCAAAAGCACATGCGTATTCACACTGGGGAAAAACCTCACCAGTGCAATGTTTGTGGTAGGCGATTCCGCAACCAAAGTGATGTTATCATTCATTTGCGAACCCACACTGGTGAAAAACCGTTTGTTTGTGAAATTTGCAGAAGAGCGTTTTCACGTGCAGAGACGCTGTCAAATCATATCCGGGTTCACTTGGGAGAACGGTACTTTAAATGCTCTATTTGTCCAAAGAAATTTGTCAACAGTTCTCGACTCAATCATCATAAACAAGAAGTTCACGGAGAGGCAACTGCGCAGTCGTGTGTGATTTGTGACAAAAACTTTCGCTCTATTAATCAACTAAAAGGACATGTTCATTGCCATACCAGAGAGAAACCATACAGCTGCAGAATATGCGGAGCTGAGTTTGTCCACAAATCCTATGCAAAACAACATCAGCAAACACATGGACAGCAGGAGAAAACTTACGAGTGCATTATCTGCATGAAAAAGTTTGCAACGTCTGGATACCTTTTGAAGCACATTAAAATTCATACGCTTGAGAGACCGTATTTTTGTAAATTCTGTCAAGAATCTTTTCGTTGTTGTTATGCGGTTGGGAATCATCAAAACAAATGCTGTAAAAATCCATTTAAATGTTGAATATTAAACAGCTTTACCGAAACATTCTACTCTGGTAACTAACTTTTTCGCTAATCTGTTGTTTTTACTACTTATTGTATGCATGTATGTACATATTATTATATTAATAGCTCTGTGGGTTCACACAACTGTTGTCGTCGGTGAAGGCATTGACAAATCTTATAAATGGTATTCTATTTATTTTCTGTCAGATACGGGTTAGGAGTTTAATATTATAAAATCTTGAAAAGTGTATGCATCAGAAATATTGTAAATGTGAATTAGGAACTATGATATTACATATACTGTACTTAATATATGATTTGTGAATAAATAAAATACTGGCAAGTATACATATGAAACATACGATTTAAACACTTCTCGCTCCCATGCAAATTATTTATAAGCTCCACACAAAAATCAAATTTGCTACTAGCTGTGGTTTTGGTAAAAACAAATTACAACGCGGTTTCGCTATCTTATAGGGTAGCGATCCATTTCTCGCGTGCGCTTAGCTACAGCCGAC
>LJIJ01005435.1:0-11840 GCA_001718145.1 Orchesella cincta
CGCATTCGGAAATTTGGAAAACGTTAGTGCATTTCCATTCGAAAACTTTATGCAAATATTAAAACGAATGATTAGAGGGTCAAAGGTTGCAGCTTGAGGCAGAGGTAAAGCGCGTGAAGGAACAAGAATATGTAAATGAAATATTTCAGTCCATAAGAAAAAAGCATTTAAGCAAACCTCTAAACAGTTTAAGTTTGACAACTTTGTGTTAACTAAAAAACGAGGTAACAACTGTTTTGTTACTAACAAATGGAAGGTAATGGTAATCAAGTCAATTGACCAGTTAGGTGGAGTTCTAAATTGCAAGAATATAGTACGAAGGATAGAATTAAGGCATTTCCTGTTGAAAAGTTTTCTAGATTCAGGCAGGCATGGGCAAAATACCATGTATTTTTAAATACAGTGTATTTCAAATAAGTATTTTAAATACATTCTTGTATTTTGTATTTAGTATTTTGATGAATTGGGGTGCCAATGTATTTGAAATACATTTGTATTTTGGAGCAATGCCAAAAATTGTATTTCAAATACAAAATACATTTGAAAATACTTTTCGTATTGCCAAGAGTAGGTTTGCAGCTTTGAGTGTGGCTTATTGGAAATTGATGCTAACTTTAGTGTCATCGATCATTTATTGGCATTACTTAACTTAAACGTATTTACAGCAATTGAGTTACTTCTATGGATCATTTTATGCATTAACGTCAAGTCATAAACGCTTATAAGGAAAATTAATTAATTGGAATCTTAAATTTTGCTCCCTACCCGATTTAGTTCATGTTAGAATGTATAAATCATTAAATAAAAACATGTATGGTCACATATTCAGAAATTCCTTGTTAGGTACGTCACTGTCAATTCTCAACAGAAATACTTAATAAAAATGAGAATTTATCAAGATAAGTTTATCCAAGCACACCCAAACGTATAGTTTCTAAACACTGATTGATCGAGGAATATTAAATTTGTATTTCTAACACTGTCAAAAGACAATTACAGACTTTCTGCACATAGTGCATGAAATGTATTTTGTGTATCAAATACAGTATTTGAAATACAGTATTTTGTATTTGGAGCTATTTTTGGCAAATGTATTTCAAATACAAAAGTATTTTGAACCTACGAGAGTATTTTGTATTTAGTATTTTGTATCTGCACATAGAGTATTTTGCCCATGCCTGGATTCAGGTTTGTAAAGTTAAGGAACTGTCCGAGCGGCTTGTACGTGTTAATATTACAGATGTTTTTGACAAATGTGTTCTGTTACCAATTAGGTCATCGAATGGTAGTTATTTGTGTCATAACATGAACTTATTCTGTACTGGTCCGTGAGATATTTTAATGTAATAAATCAAATATGTCAGCCCTATTCGTAATTGACGTTTACAGTGATTTAAACGAGCATAATACTTGCGGAAATTCCGAAAAATCTGCTCGAGTTTTCTGTGCGTATTTTATGCGAAATATGCATACCGGTTCCCACATGGGCAAGTGTCAGAACATGCGCAGTGCCCACGCATTTCCCACATATTAATCTCATGCTTATCCCTTGCGGGACCAACTTCCATTTCCCTCTATAATTTAACACAGAGCTTCCCTCACGTAAAATGCGCAGAAATTGTCAAAACGTTCTATCTGGGATGGTTTCCATTAAAAGGAGGAAGTGTAAGAAGACCAAGACATTCTTTCGCTTCAACATGTCAAAATTTTCATTATTTTAAACATCTTAATAACGAAGTTTGTCAAATTTGTTTTCTTAAAACAACGGGATTATAATTCCTAATATTAGAATTTGATGAAAAAATAAGCGAAACCCATTGAACGATATAAGGACACTCCAACAAATTTGCATTCTACGAAAAATTAATTTAGAAAAAAGCAATATTTTTAATATGCAAAAAGCTTTCTGTATATTGAACTTTAATCTTTTCATTATTAATAAACCCGACAATTCGAGATGTAGCGATGTACCTTTAGCGGATGTACTTTGGGACATAAAAATGTGTTATAAGCAAAATTTTCAATAGACTAGCTGTCGAATGATATATCGCACTCCAAGCGTGTCGTTTGAAAGTGCATGACCTTTGACCCAGTTCGAAAGTTCTAATTTCAATTTGCAGTGCATATTCATCATCAGCACAGCAATACCTTTCGAATGCTATATCATATGCTATAATGGTCATTTGGAACATTAATCATGACCTTTGACCCTGTTCGAAACCTCTGATTTGAATTTGCAATGCATATTCATCATCAGCACAGCAATACCTTTCGAATGATGTATCATAAGCTATAATGGTCATTTGAAACATTAATCGTGACCTTTGACCCTGTTCGGAAGTTCTGATTTGAATTTGCGATGCATATTCATCATCAGTAGAGCAATACCTTTCGAATGATGTATCATAAGCTATATGTGACGCTTATCAATTTAGTTGCGCTTATCATTTGACCCTGTTCCCGTGACCCCCAGATAACCCATCTACGAACTTAGTCTCCGCTTTGACCTTATCTATCGATTGGTGAAGACAGAATTTCAAAAAGTCAAAACAGTTCGAAAGTTATCGTGTTGACAGACAGACGACGGACGACGCGATACAAAGTCTTCTTAATATGTACCTAAAGGTCCATAATAAGAATGCGAATATTTGTATTTCAAAAGGTATCATTTTCTATAATAATTCATCTGTTGAAAATTGTTTTACAGAAAACATGAGATTAGCATGTTAATAGACACTCTTAGAGTTCTTCTTGATAGCATGAGATACAATTTTATAAAATTCACTTTAGATCATTTTCATTCTTAATCTACCAGTTCCAAATTTTTAATATATTATGTCATTACAACTATGAAATACTGTTTATTAACGACGTTATTGATAGTATGTTTCCGGAAACCTCAGATAACTGCTAATTTTGTATTGCCTCATTTAATTGGTTAAACGGGTTCAACAATTGCTTCAATTTTATCTTTGCTCTGGAAGGAGTCAGCTTTACTCCTCAGCAAGGTGGAGTAAACCATCTGTTCCTATTACGTTTTACACAAAAGTTTTAGCCGAATTGGTTTGGAATTTACACAACGTTGGACGTTTGCCTGAGTCTATCATTCGTTATTTGTTTTTGAAAACAAACCTACCAATTCTGTTGACCAGAATTTGTTGACAGGAGTTTATAAGGGCCTTGGATTTTTGGCAGCCCGAGAGTGTTCTTCATACGGCCACTACTGTAAATTAAAAATTGAAATAGATGTCAGCTCAAAAAATTCATTGAGAAATTTCACCAAGAAACCGATTGCCATGCAGCCTCTTTTAATCTTTTATATTCTTCCTGAAATTGACACAAATGAAGAAATCTTTCGGTCGCTGTATTTTTATGAGATATACAGAAATCCGTTTCTCCAAACTCCGTACAGAATTACATACCCGGTCTCCACAAAGTGATTGCTGGAACTAAGGCTAACATACTTGGATACGATTGCAAAAGGATTATTTTGATGTGTAAGTATTGTAGAAGATATGAAAGGTTTCCATTTTTCGATTTTGAATACAACTGTGGCAATCTAGAAATCAATAATTCGAATCGAACATAAATTTTTACCCCATCTATCTACTCTAAAATGTACGCGGGAAGACAGGTGATGGTATAAATTTCACCTATTTTAAAATTGGAGCGTGGAAGATGGCAGTATTAGGTAGATGGATCTACTAGCTTGCTTTAATGCATGGAAATCTAAGATCTATTTTCATGCTACGACCCACTTATAATGAGTTGACTTTAGCTATACTTCTTGAGAAAGCGCCGTTACCTTTAAATCAATGGGGAGCAATTGAATACCCCTCATATGGAGCTATTTCTAACTTGACCAATAGTTTTGCAATTGTGGAGATGGATTCAACATTTTATAACTTTATAACTTGTGCGGGAAGCCACTACTTAATAGGCTTGTTTATTTGGAACCGTTCCACACGGCAGTTTGGGTTTTGCTTCTTGGGGCAATTGTTTTAACATCTTTTACAGTTTATTTAGTTTTTAAATTTGTTTCGCCTTCCGTGCAAGTTAGCTATGTATCCATTAACTTAACAATAGTAGCCTTGCTTTTAAACACGATTGTATATAGTAAAGATTTGTATAAAAATATGCAACTGCGGAATTGGTTTGCTGTGTGGTTGATCACTTCCATTGTTTTGAGTAATTCCTATCGTGGAAACAAGCTTTGCTAAAACAATCGCTCCACGGAAGTCAAACGATTGGAATCCTTTTACAATTTAAGAAACTTTAAGCTGCTTGTCCATGACACTTGTGGATTATCGTATCCTGATAAAACATTTTGTAGCAAGTTTTCAAGCGACATAGTTGCTTGGTTTACTGAGAAGTTCTTTGGGAAAGGTTTAGCGTTTTTCCGTGGGTTTTCCATTACTTGCAAAGAGCTCAGTATTTTGAAATCTGGTACTAACAAAACTATTAATGGAAAGTATAATTTTACATTCCGGTATGATAATCTACTTGTCCAGATTTTTAGGCAGATTGAGCCAGTTCAAATCAAGAATGATTCCTATTTTGAGAAAGTTGGCAAACATTGTAATGATGCCGTTTACGTTGCTAAGAATGGAAATTCAAAAAATAATTAAAAATTTAAAACCGAGCTTCAATGGAAGAAGCAAGATTTCTATGTGGTAAAGATGCTCTAATGAGAGAAACGGGAACTTGGTATTTCCAACAAAGTGGAGGGAACTACTTAATTCGGAGAATGAGATATTTAGAGTATTCTGGAATTTTCGGTTTTTGGAAGCAGTGGTTGCGTGCGAATAAAATGTTTAAAATCGAAAATGCTCCAGTGAGAGACGGCCTTTCCCTTGAATATAATATTCTAGCTTTATTTTACGTAATTTTCCTACTTTTTGGAGTCGGGTTTATTGTTTTTGCAGTTGAAATGGGTAGAGTAAATTCTAGATATTGAATAATCTTATATGTGAGAGCTTGGTAGTTCTCTATTATTTGTAAAGTCAATAAGTAACAGCGTTGAACCTTGTAGGACTGTCACGTTGAGTCATGTATGATGTAATAAATGTCACAAAAAAAGGAAAATTAATGTCAAAACGCCAAGTATGCATTTAAAAACCGTTTAAATGTATTTTCGTAGAAGTATTCCCATATTGTGGTTCCTCTTCTCCAAAATGTTTTCTAAAGTAGAAACGTTACATGTAATTTTTAGGTACTTTACGCAGTTTTACTTACTAGAAGCGTGGTAGACAAATATGTTTTGGTTAAAAAGAATATGTCTAACTTTATATACCTAAAACTTGTATACATGAAAATTTGTCGTCTATTTTATCGAAGAGAATATCTAAATCCATAAGCTGTGTGCTAGTTTCTGGTAATTTAAAAACAGTCCGATTTTAATCACAAAAGATTAGTTACAACTTTAATTTTCTCTCATTTATTTGTCAATTTCCCGACAGCACGCAATATAACATTCAATTTAAACATTAATTATACGACATTATCTTCCCATAATGTGGCGTGATGTAAGTATGTTTGTCAAAATTGCTTTATTTATCATATATTATCCTTACTTTTTACACCGAAAGGTATTGTCGAAAACGTATTATCTTATAGCTTCTAAGCAAGTATACAGCATAAGGAAATTAAAATTTACAATTAATTGTTTACGATCATTTCAGATAGGTTTAACGTATCTAAATATTTGAAAAAAAAATTGCAAAGAAACTTTGGAGGTTTCAGTACACGTACACAATTCACCATAGTTGTTTTTAAACATTTCAGATAAATATCATAACGATGCTTTTAAGCCTTAACTTTTACCTTAAAATTTATGTGTGGTTAATATTAATAAAATTCCCTTTTACACAAGGGTTATACATTACTGGTACATTTCAACACCTCATTAATAAAGTTCATAAACTAAATTTCCTCGAAGCAAAACCTCATCTACAGCGATACAAAATAGACCAAGATAAAATACAGCCCGATACAGTTGTGGAAAATCTCCGTATACATTTGAAGCCCTTTAAGAACTGTTTAATCCACATCACAAATTACCGTGGAATTAATCTTCCATTGTTGGATTACCCAATTATGCTACGGCAACTCAAGCCGGCCATAACTATTAAAGGTGGAACAACACAGTTGTGGATGATTTCCAATTCATTTTCACCTTTACAAAACAGCACTTCGGAAACCGTTTGTAAAGTTTCCACGTTGTTTCACGACTTTCCATACACATGTACTGAATTGAATTTTCAACGATTTGTTTCAAAATCACGCCCATGGTTGTGTGAGGTGAATGTTGCATTGTACCCCACAAATATGTGGAATTTCGAGTTTCAAGCACTTTCGGCAGAAAAAGATTGGGACAAGAGTGACACGTTCTTTAATTACATGAATACACCCCCGGATATATTTCACGAATATGACAAAAACAGGAATCCGCTTAGAGTTCCAAACAACAATATTCCTTCACATGCACCAGTTTATGTAATTATTTTGCCGAGACAAAGACTTCAACCGTTAGAAAATCAAGTGTGGCCGAGTTCTAGCAAAAATTTTATTGCCGAGTGGCTTGAAGTTTTACTTTATTGGAAAACTGATAAATTTGCTAAACATCCGATTTTAAGGTATTCATATGTTGTTATGGAAACTGTTAGCACATCCGCAATCCCTCACTCTCCCGCTTTTGATTATGCACGATCGACAAAAATATCTAATGTTTACGTATCATCGTTTGCGCTCGTAAAAAACAAAGTAATGCTTAAATTCACATTGATTGGCTGGAACAACTCATCCCTATTCTTTCCAGACATTTATAAATACTCCAAAACGATGGAGGTGTATTAAGACTATTGGAAATGGCAGGTGAAGTCCCCCCAAGCGACTTTGACGGTATTGTGCAAAAAATGTGCTACAAAAATGAGGACACCAAATCCATATTGAAAAACACGAGGTCACCTTTAAGGCAAGAATACTTTTTTCTGCTTGCAAGCCTCTTTCAAAATTATACTATGACTGGTGGTCGAATGGTGCTCTGTCAATATAAAACACAGTCATTGGCTAGTAAACTCGACGCGGATTATCCTGGTATTGGTTTCTATTTTTGGAGTCGGATCCGTCACTGAGCCAGCTTCGATGTACTATCCAATTCGGTTTACGGAGCCAAGCTCCCGTCTAGGATTTCTGAGTTGTGGAAGAGTTGTGCTTAAACCCTTCGCGTTTAATGAATTATTTCGGGTTTTTGATGGGTACATTTGGACTAGTTGGATTGTCAGTTTTATGTTTTTAGTTCCCACTGCTCTTTTTTGCTTCAAATAATTGAAAATTTTATCAAAGGTGTCCTTAAAAAGGTTTCTTTCCATTTCTTTTCGAGAAATATTTGCATCCATTTCGTTTCTAACGCCGGTTAAGCTTTTGTTTGAACAAGGGGGGCATTTGAGGGAAGGTTTTACAATGTATGTTTTACAAGATTAACTGTAGGCCCGACATTGCTGATTTTTATTGTTATCAGCAATGCTTATAAAAGTGATAACGTATACAACATGATTTCACAAAGGGAAACTATTAGATATCGCCAATTTGAGCAGCTAGTAAAAATGGAGTTTTCAATATTCAGTGGAATTAGGACTCAAAGTTTGGCAGTGTTTGCGTCAATGAATGGTGAACGATGTGAATATCTTCAAAAATCCAAATTTTTGACTCCTCATGAAATCAAATTTACCCACGGGTTGGACAGCGATTTTCATTACGGATATTCCGTAAACTCCGAAATTTGGTCAAAATATGATGCAACACAATTTTTGGACAAATCGAATGGAACAAGTCTAAAATTAAAGAAGATAACTCGTGTCTACGAAAACACGAAGTTGTACGATGGAGCTGTTCAACTCATTAGAAATTCATGCGTTTCAAAGGATAGACAGAAATCTACAAAACTATTTTGGGATAATTATTGGAGGACATTGTTTCAAATATTTTTAAAATGCAACGGTCTAGCTCTTATATTGCCAGACAGTAGTAGAAAATTTCTTTTTAATTGGCTGAATCAAAAAGGCTACAATATCACTTGGGGAAGAATATGTGTTTGAGGAAGATTTTCAAATTGTATTTGGTGGTTGGATGTCCGACAAACTTATCAGCAATCTTAGATGGTTGTATGACTCGGGAAATTGGAAACGGATTTCTGATTTTTACGATGCTGTGCAAAGGATATCGGAAATGAGTGTAGCGACAAGAATATCTTCAGCGAACCAGTTAAAATTAGTGGAAACATTTTGGTGCTCTTTGTAGTTTTATTAGCTGGAAATTTGGTAGGAGTAGTTTCGTTTTTACTAGAACGAAACGTGCTTTTTTCAATATGTACTGCAGGTTTTTAGTAAAAAATTCGTTGATATTTTAACTAATATTGATAATTATATTAGTAATAATAGCACTGACTAAATGTCATGCGATAAAAAATAATATTGAAGCATTATGTTTATTTAATTTTCTGTTTAAGATAGAATTATTTAATATCGTTTCATAAATTTATTTTTATTCTGTGTGATGTAAGAATGCAGGTTTCAATTAGGTATTACATAGATAGCTAGTTGTTTATGAATAAATGGGTAAATTTAATACAGTACTAATTTCTTGCTACAAAACTACAGATTTGTGAATATAATCACTAAATAAGTAAAATAAACGATGCGTCGTTTAAAAAAATAAATTGGTAATTAAAATAATAACATAAATCTTAAAGGTAGGCTTTTATGTTCGAAGGAATTGAAGCAATCATTCTGGTATAGAAATGCGTATACGTGTTAGTTCTTAGTTGCTGATTAAAAGACCTTTCATGTACGGTTAATGCTTATTAAAAATTAAATGGTGGCGTGTCAATAAGTGCAATTTTTCGAAATTTTAAGGAATCCACTTTTATGTCAGAATCACTAAAAATATTCGGGTGTACCTTGACACATGACGCATGTTAATGTGATTTTGTCTCAAGCGTTTTCAATTTTCTATTTACAAAAAATACTTGGTGTATGGAGAAAGATGTTCCAGAACATACATGGACTTTGACGTGCCTTTGCTGAAGTGACATATATATCGTTTTTAAGTGGATTGACTTCACATACGAATAATCATCTTTGTGGTAATTTAATTGCATACCATCGATTATTTATCCTGTTGTCCTACAGCAGAGCTGTGAACCGGGCCTATTTTGCGGTCTCGGTTCAGGTTTTCGGTTCTTACAAAAACCGCAGGCCGGTCTCGGTTCAGGTTTTCGGTTCTTACAGAAACCGCAAGCCGGTCTCGGTTCAGGTTTTCGGTTCTTTCAAAAACCACAGGCCGGTCTCGGTTCAGGTTTTCGGTTCTTTCAAAGACCGCATGCGGTTTTCGGTTCAGGTCTTTGGTTCTTCTTCAATTTATAGTACGTGTACAATTTTACATACAGTTGCTATAATCTAATGAACATTTGCTTATAAAGTAATATATTTATATTACAACCAAAAATTTTCATCTTACGCGACATAAATGGCCCGTTTTAAGATTTTTTGCCGTTATTTTAACAAATATAAGCATTATGGATAGTCATTTCGGGTTTGAGCTGTGAACCGGACCTATTTTGCGGTCTCGGTTCAGGATTTTGGTTCTTTGAAAAATCACACGCGGTTCTCGGTTCAGGTCTTCGGTTCTTTTTAAAAATTTTGTCGGTCTCGGTTCCGGTCTTCGGTTCTTTTAAAAAAATTTGTCGGTCCCGGTTCCGGTCTCGGTTCAGAACCGGGACCTGAACCGAAGAACCGCGGTTCAAAAAAGAACCGCGGTCCCCCAGCTCTGTACCAAAGTTTGTCCGCATGTCATTCGTATTATGGAAAGCTAATAAACGCATACATTTATTCTAGGAAATAGCGGCATCACGATGAAATACCTAGACATTAAACAAATTCTTTCACTTATTGCTGTCACATATTTTCAAATTTCAAAATCAACTACCGAGCTGGTGATACCACATGTTAATTGGTTAAGTGGTTTAAACAACTGTTTTAATTTTATATCTGTTCCAGAAGGTTTAACCTACGCTCCCCATTTAGCTGGAGTTAATCATGTAATTCCGGTTACGTTATATTCCCAAGTTGTGTTACAAAATTCAACCTATAAGCAGTTCACACATCGTTGGACTACTTGTCTAACCTTGTCTTCATTACCATTTTAAAAAAGAGACCCGAGTAATGGAGGATTCAAACATTTTGAAACAATTTTCATACAGGTTTAGGATTTTCTGCTGCGGTAGAGTGTTCATCACTTGGACCTTTTTGTAAAGTTAAAATGAAAGATGATAATGAAACCAAAAGTTCCTTACAAACATTTGCGAAGAAACCGATAGCCATGTACTCACTACTAATCTTCTATATACTCTCGAAGCAAAGAATTACCAAAACCAAACATTCAAAAGTGGCACTTTTGGATTTCTGAGCGAGAGTCCCTTTCTCCAAACTCCGTACCTAATAATATTTCCGATATTTACAGAGCCAGCGCCCCTTTAAAAACGTAGCTGTCATGGAGAGTAAATGTTCTGTAATTGTTTTCGTGTGTAAATTCTGCCAAGACAAAAGAAAATCGTTAATTTCTTATGTGGAGTTCAACTGTAATGAATTCAAATATACACAATATGAGTACAACTTTGCTTTCATCTACTCCAAAATCTACATGCAAGTTACCAGTGACGGTAAAAACTTTACGTATTACAAAACGGAGAACAGGGAGGGGTCTCCTTTAAGTACACGAGATCATAACGTTCGGGCTATTTTAATAGCCAGAACATAACTCAAATATTAAAACTATACCCACCATTGATGAAGTAACGCTGGCCATTCTTGTTGAAAAAACGAGACTACCAAAAGCACGTTGGGATTTAACACGATTCCGGCATTCGGGGCAGTTACAAATGTGATAAATAATTTTGCTATTGTTGAGATGGAGTCAACCTATTACATTTCTTAACTTGTGCAGGAAAACCCAATACTAAATAAGTTTGTTATTTGGAAGCGTTTACAAGCGCGAGTTTGGTTTTTATTATTTGCAGGCAATTGGCGTTACTTCCTTTACTATTTATATATCATTTAAATTCATCTATGATGCTGTTCTAATAGATCTACATATCGATTAATTTGACATTAGCAGCCGTGCTCTTAAACACTACTGTTGTTAGTCGGGATCCCATAAAACTACGCAGTTTCGACGTTGGTTTTCCAATATGGTTGCGCACTTCCAATTGTATTAAGCAACGCTTATTGCAGCAGCAACTTTGCTAAAAGATTGCCCAAACTGAGCTAAGACGAGTTGAAAAGTTTCACCGCTTAAAAAATTCCAATTTTTTACCAACAACAACCTGCAGAGAAAGCCGTGTCATATGATATAACTTACTGTAGTAGTTTGACGAACGATATTTTATTCATGGTTTTCCCACAGAGCAGATGGGAATTCAAATTTTTTTCAGAATTTCTTTCGAATTCCGTGATGAACTCCATGTCTTGAGAGACGGAACGAATAAAGCGATGAATAGCAAATACAAATTACCCTCATGTATGATAATTTTAATTGTTAAAATTTTCAGACAGGTTAAGCTACTTCCATTTGCAAACAGTTGTGGGGTTTTAAACCAAATTGAAAAAATAGGTTGTAAATGGTGGCCTGTGTACGTTGCTTTAAATAGTGAAATCCAAGAAATTGTAGGGAATTTAAAAGTTTGTTGTAATGAAAAGAAAGTACACGTTTTACTCTGTAAGATGCTATTTACAAAAACTGGTACATGGTATTTTCAACAAAAACGGAGGAAGTACTTACCACGC
>LJIJ01005436.1:0-11840 GCA_001718145.1 Orchesella cincta
CAGAGTGATCGGTCAAAGAGTGATTAAGGGGGATTATTTTGCTGACTTTAAAAGAGGGAGGGATTGAAGAGTGGTTCAAAAAACCCAAAAGATTGAGGTAAAGGATTTTTTATTTCAACAAAAAGAGGGTTGAAGCGGTGAGTGATTTTCAAACCTATTAAAAGAGTGAGAAGGATTTTTTGCACCAAAGAGTAAGAAGGAACGGTATGGGGCATTCTCTCAAATCATGAAAAATCAGAACAAAAATAGTAAAGAAAGGTATCGACGTTAAAATAAACACAGAAAATGATAACCCTTACACTTTATAACGCATAATACGCTACATTCTAGACTTTGTTTGTTCAAAAATGGTTATTTTTTGGTGAAAGTAATGAGGGATTGGTTTGGATTTCGAAAAGAGTAACAAAGAGTGATGTGAAGGATTATCTAAATGTACTGCAAAAAGAGTGAGTGAGAGGGATTATTGAAAATTAATAAAAAGAGTGAAGCATTGGTGAGTAGTTTTGGTTTTGAAAAAGAGGGAGGGAGCTTGACGATCATGATGATGATTAACAAGCAGAGAGGGCTTAGCTAGCAAACTCGCATCATCTAAATTATGCTCTCTCCAGATTCTGCCTTAACTTTAAATAATTAATATAATTCCCAATTGGCACCTACAAAACTATCTTGTTAGTCCGTTATTATCACAAAAACGATGAATACTTCATTATTCATCACTGTATCTTTTCGTTTTTTTGAAATATGTCTAAATTAGATTTTTTTAAATTATTTAAATCAACTTTTTTAAATCTCCAAAATTTGAAACTACAGGAAAGCACTAATTCCACAGAAGACTCAGCAAAATCAAAAAAAGGATGCTTCTCTCCTTAGATTTTGAAATTTGAAAACTCGGCAGTGCGCACTTTCTACAATTGATTTTCTCACATTTCTACCCAAAATACGAGCTGGTATAATATTCTGCATAAAATTGCTAATACCTTCCTATATGACAGTTGCAAATTCTACTCCTACCCTGGCAACATGTTGCGCATCTCGGCAACATAAAATGTTGCGCAAATGGTACACAACTTTTACACTAGTAGGTATTACATTTTTCGAAAATGTTGCGCATTTTGGCAACATTTTTTAAGTCTTAGCTCCTGTCTAAACGATTTTTAATTTTAAAAATCTGAGAGTGACATTAGAATGAGCGTACAATTTTATAAAGGAATAACATGTCTGAGCCAAACTGAGCCATTTTTCTGGCTTTTATTATGATTTGAAACTTTTGCCATACCCACCCATGTTAAATTATTTAGTGTAATTTAGTACACTACAGTTTTCTTTGTTTAAAAATGTTGCCGAAGTGGGCAACATGTTGCCAGGGTAGGGGTAGAATTTGCAACTGTATGAGCAATATTGCTACAGAGAAATTTCGCCGCAAATATGAAACTCATCCAACATTTAAACTAAGACTTTTTATATTAAACTCAAATGTATTGCAGTATTGAAACCCACTAATTGTTGTATCGAGAAAATGGGTTAAACGTTGTAGGCAAGTTCATACATTGGCAGTGAGGGTGAAAAGAGTAAATTCCAAATGGACGGCGATTTCTCCGGCACTGTCTTAGAATGGATAACTTATAGGTTATCGAAGTATATGAAATAGAAATATTACGCCAACGGGAAGTTTAGACGCAAATAATTGGATTGTGTGATTTAACTACTCCACCTACGCAGCTTTGACATACAAGTCATCCACGATAGCTTAGAAACACTAAATTGCATATATATGTGCAATTCTTCATATAATATTAGAATCGTAACTTATTTCAAGTTGGGGGAAATCCGTCTTTCTTCCCCCAACTCAGTATGCACGGCAGTAATAATCAATATTAGCAAAATAAAATTTTACATGCACCATTGATTTGATTGTAGTTACTTACTTTCCGAGAAATTTCCAGATGAGCTATCAGTTAACGACACGTCCATATAGCCAGTTGCAACTGAACCTCGACTGCGATTTTTCATATTTTTGATGGAACTCAAAACAATATCTTTCATGCTCCGCAAATGGTTTCCAACCATACTGAGCGCATTCACAAAGACACGTCGCGTACTCGTGTCTGTTGTTACTTTCTTATAAAAATTTAACACATTTTCCTGATTTGTAACTTGCTTTAAATACGTTTCAGGAGCCTGATATTGCAGTGCAATGAACAATTCTCCAAGTACGTCAACAAACCTGGCACCTTTGATTAGCTTTGTTGAAGCACTCTCCACAATTTTCAAAATGTTTTCCAAAGTTTCAACTCTTTGCATGCCTGCGGTCTTATCAGTAATGAAGCTCAACTCCCGTTCAAAACGAGCCTGATATTTTTTCATTGCATCTTCAAAAGTTGTAACTGTATCACTTTCAATAACAGCAATAATTCTGGGAACAATTTTTTGTTGGATTTTGTTTCGTATTCTCTCAACCAGTTTAAACTGAGAAACAAAACCAAATTCACTGGAATTAACTGCCGTATAAACTACCTCATTGTTGAGCATGTCTGCAAGTTTATCCTGCAAAGTCACATAATAGTTATTTCTACTAATAATACCGCATTGTGTTGGATCTTTTATTACAGCGATTTTGGAATATTGTCCATTTTCATCTGTTTGTAGAATCGCCTCCAAAAACTGAATTTTTCTCCTATGAGCTTCCCATTTGCGAGTTCCAACAGTGTGTCTTGTAAGCTGATTTTCTAAAGTAGAATGAAAATTCCATAGAAAAGCTCCAACTTCTGGCAAAACATCGTCGTCTTCGGTTTTTGAGTCATCGCTTACTTTCGTCACAATCAATAATATGGAGTCGGAAAATTTGTTCATATTCAACAGAACTCGTGATGCATGTGAGGCCAATATATCAAACTCCGCTCCCACATCATCAACATCAGTTGTTACTGATGTATAATTTGCTAACAAATACAAAATTAGCCCAATTGACAGCTCAATTATTGCATTCAACAACTTGATCGTTGCATTCATGTTCGGAGCGGAGTTTGCCATATATTGGCCTCACATGCCATCACGAGTTCTGCTTGAATATTGAACCAAATTTTCCGACTCCATATTATTGATTGTGACGAAAGTAAGCGATGACTCAAAACCGAAGACGACGATGTTTGCCAGAAGTTGGAGCTTTTCTATGGAATTTTCATTCTACTTTAGAAAATCAGCTTACAAGACACACTGTTGGAACTCGCAAATGGGAAGCTCATAGGAGAAAAATTCAGTTTTTGGAGGCGATTCTACAAACAGATGAAAATGGACAATATTCCAAAATCGCTGTAATAAAAGATCCAACACAATGCGTATTATTAGTAGATAGAAATAACTATTATGTGACTTTGCAGGATAAAACTTGCAGACATGCTCAACAAATGAGGTAGTTTATACGCAGTTAATTCCAGTGAATTTGTTTTGTTCTCAGTTTAACTGGGTTGAGAGAATACGAAACAAAATCCAACAAAAAAATTGTTCCCAGAATTATTTGCTGTTATGAAAGTGATACAGTTACAACTTTTGAAGATGCAATGAAAAAATATCAGGCTCGTTTTGAACGGGAGTTGAGCTTCATTTACTGATAAGACCGCAGGCATGCAAAGAGTTGAAACTTTGGAAAACATTTTGAAAATTGTGGAGAGTGCTTCAACAAAGCTAATCAAAGGTGCCAGGTTTGTTGATCGTACTTGGAGAATTGTTCATTGCACTGCAATATCAGGCTCCTGAAACGTATTTAAAGCAAGTTACAAATCAGAAAATGTGTTAAATTTTTATAAGAAAGTAACAACAGACACGAGTACGCGACGTGTCTTTGTGAATGCGCTCAGTATGGTTGGAAACCATTTGCGGAGCATGAAAGATATTGTTTTGAGTTCCATCAAAAATATGAAAAATCGCAGTCGAGGTTCAGTTGCAACTGGCTATATGGACGTGTCGTTAACTGATAGCTCATCTGGAAATTTCTCGGAAAGTAAGTAACTACAATCAAATCAATGGTGCATGTAAATTTTATTTCTAATATTGATTATTTACTGCCGTGCATACTGAGTTGGGGCGAAGAAAGCACGGATTTCCCCCAACTTGAAATAAGTTACGATTCTAAGTATTATTATGAAGAATTGCACATAATATATGCAATTTAGTGTTTCTAAGCTATCGTGGATGACTTGTATGTCAAAGCTGCCGTAGGTGGAGTAGCTTAAATCACACAATCAATTATGCGTCTAAAACTTCCCGTTGGCGTAATATTTCTATTTCATATACTTCGATAACCTATAAGTTATCCATTCTAAGACAGTGCCGGAGAAATCGCCGTCCATTTGGAATTTACTCTTTTCACCCTCACTGCCAATGTATGAACTTGCCTACAACGTTTAACCCATTTTCTCGATACAACACATTATGGGTTTCAATACTGCAATACAATTGAGTTTGATATAAAAAGTCTTAGTTTAAATGTTGGATGAGTTTCATATTTGCGGCGAAATTTCTCTGTACAATATTGCTCATACAGTTGCAAATTTCTACCCCTACCCTGGCAACATGTTGCCCACTTCGGCAACATTTTTTAAACAAAGAAAACTGTAGTGTACTAAATTACACTAAATAATTTAACATGGGTGGGTATGGCAAAAGTTTCAAATCATATAAAAGCCAGAAAAAATGGGCTCAGTTTGGCTCAGACATGTTATTCCTTTATAAAATTGTACGCTCATTCTAATGTCACTCTCAGATTTTTAAAATTAAAAATCGTTTAGACAGAGCTAAAGATTTAAAAAAATGTGCCAAAATGCGCAACATTTTCGAAAAATGTAATACCCTACTAGTGTAAAGTTGTGTACCATTTGCGCAACATTTTATGTTGCCAGATGCGCAACATGTTGCCAGGGTAGGAGTAGAATTTGCAACTGTCATATAGGAAGGTATTAGCAATTTTATGCAGAATATTATACCAGCTCGTATTTTGGGTAGAAATGTGAGAAAATCAATTTGTAGAAAGTGCGCACTGTGCCGAGTTTTCAAATTTCAAAATCTAAGGAGAGAAGCATCCTTTTTTTGATTTGCTGAGTCTTCTGTGGAATTAGTGCTTTCCTGTAGTTTCAAATTTTGGAGATTTAAAAAAAAGTTGATTTAAATAATTTAAAAAATCTAATTTAGACATATTTCAAAAAACGAAAGATACCAGTGATGAATAATGAAGTATTCATCGTTTTTGTGATAATAACGGACTAACAAGATAGTTTTGTAGGTGCCAATTGGGAATTATATTAATTATTTAAAGTTAAGGCAGAATCTGGAGAGAGCATAATTTAGATGATGCGAGTTTGCTAGCTAAGCCCTCTCTGCTTGTTTAATCATCATCATGATCGTCAAGCTCCCTCCCTCTTTTTTCAAAACCAAAACTACTCACCAATGCCTTCACTCTTTTTTATTAATTTTCAATAATCCCTCTCACTCCCTCTTTTGCAGTACATTTAGATAATCCTTCACATCACTCTTTGTTACTCTTTTCGAAATCAAAACCAATCCCTCATTACTTTCACCTACAAATGACCATTTTTGAACAAACAAAGTCTAGAATCTAGCGTATTATGCGTTATAAAGTGTAAAGGTCATCATTTTCTGTGTTTATTTGAACGCCGATACCTTTCTTTACTGTTTTTGTACTGATTTTTCATAATTTTCAGGAAGCCCCATACCGTTCCTTCTTACTCTTTGGTGCAAAAAATCCTTCTTACTCTTTTTAATAGGTTTGAAAATCACTCACCACTTTATCCCTCTTTTTTGTTAAAATAAAAAATCCTTCACCTCACTCTTTTGGGTTTCTTGAACCACTCTTCAATCCCTCCCTCTTTTAAAATCAGCAAAATAATCCCGTCTTAATCACTCTTTGACCGATCACTCTGAGTGATTGCGTTACACCCTAT
This sequence comes from Orchesella cincta, assembly GCA_001718145.1. Taxonomy (NCBI): domain Eukaryota; kingdom Metazoa; phylum Arthropoda; class Collembola; order Entomobryomorpha; family Orchesellidae; genus Orchesella; species Orchesella cincta. The sequence goes on from LJIJ01005436.1 coordinate 5,955, forward strand.
GGCCCCACCACCCTCATGATCATGACTAATGAAGAAGCCACGAAGAGTGTATTCTACAGGAGTCAAGCCCAGCACGCTGATGTTAAAGCATTGCTCAAAAAATACTATTCTGAGATGCGGGAACTAATCAAGAAACCAAATTTTGACGCTTTTTAAAAACAACTTTGGATAGAAGTGCAACAGATAATTCAAAACACATCAATATAAGCATACAAGCTTAAAAATTAAGTATACCAGTTCATATTTGACCACAGAATAAAAAGTAGATTTTCGCATCGAGTTTACTAAATAGCAACGTGTGTGCTATTTTAAACAAAATTATTGATTATTTGGCATGGTGCAAAAAGAGACATACGAGAAAAGCGCAGTTGACGAGAATTAGGCCTTGACATTAAAGCCCTAAATTATACCATGCTGTGTAGGAAGCCACAAATTCAGCAATATTTAGAAGAATTCGTTGTCAAGCAAGTTCTTGACACACAATGGTTCTGCAGAAATAGTAAGATTTCTATTAATAAACTCATCAGGCAATAATACGTACTGCGAAACGGCGAGGAAACAAAGATAGAATTAATATTTTAAAGTATGATAGAAGTATGGTAATGTGAGAAACGCAGCATTGGTTGCCAGCAGCCCGCCAAAAATTTTATTGACAGAAACAAATCATTATTAATTATTTTATGAATCGCTTAGGTGTAAACATTGTAGTTCTTATTTCGCCCCCTTTTTTCGAGTTTAGAAAATTGTAGTAAAGTATGAGCAGAGTTCATACTAACTATTTCTTGATACCCCAGGGTTCTTTCGGTTCATTTTATATTAAGACTAAGCCCTTCACATCTGAATATATTACACCACAAAATTAACCCATTTTCCAATGGTTAATTCTAAAGCATTGCGAAACTACGATAGCTGTGAATATACCAAATGCCAGTAAGCCTAGTACGAACGTAATTTATTCCCATTTATTCGTCATACATTCTGAATAAAATTTACAACAAAAAAACGTTTTCATTCTCCGTTTAATAAATGTTCAGTTCATTCTTACAACAAATATGCCATAAATAAAACTCACCTTAACCTGATGTGTAAACACACCCGTGAGACAAAATGGATCATTGATGATAGGTTCAGGAATAGAATACTTAATGCAAACTCCCTTTTCCACTTCAATATGAGTCAACGGTTTTTCCTTCCAGATCGTGTCTCTTTCGTTTTTTTCTTCAAAATTCATCCCACATGTAAAGCACACTCAATCATCATTTCACAACATCTTGTCATAAAAGGCCATGATATATTAATGAGTCCAAAGTTACGAACATCGACACTTACGGGAGGTTTTAAGAGGTTCTGTGCATTTAAAAAACCTTCCAGTTGCCTAGAAAGGAAAAAATTGCCAGCTGCCAACTCTCTCAAGTGTTTACATTTAAATGAAGTCATGTGAACATAAATCCGAAGCTACAATATATATGTAACATTCCTTACATATGCAAATGCATATACGAGAAAACCGATACATCTAGAACTATTCGTGCCCAAGCGTAAAAAAAATCTTTGCTTACCGGAAAATGAAGGAAACCTGTGTAGTGGGTGCCTGTTGAAAAGAAACGAGACAAACCAGACCAAATTTTAGCATGAATGATTCAGAATGCCCACATATTTCCTACTGATAATCTTATACATATAAGCGCAAACGTATTTACAAGTTGACAGCTAAGTGATCGAGCCAAAACGTTTTGACTTTGTCATGTGCATCTTCGTAATCTGTTGTCAAGCTGAAATCCAGTAGTGCTAGTGCAGTGCAGATTCTATGTCTCATTCGTCGTCAAGTGCCTGAAGTAAGTCATGACACGCTCTTCGGCCAACGCGTGACTTCTTAATAATTTACATCACAATTTTTTCAAACTATTTGGAACAACCTAGAATCGAAGGTAAGTTTACTTTTGTATGCAAATATTATGATTTGAAGAGACAACCTTATTTAACGTAAACGCGATTGAAAATTTTACTTTAGAAATATTTAGAGGAAGATGGTGAGGAGTGAAATTCGAGCCTTACCCGGTCCAGGACCAGTTGTTTCCATGACAACAAAACTGGGTGGGAAAGTCGTGCAGGTGAGATTAGCTACGTGCACCTGACCGGAAGGTTCTCTCAGAACGAATGATGCGATGGAGTGGAAATGGAGAGATCACTGGGCAAGATGTGCCCAAAAGTGTGGTGTGACGCCAATGTCCAAATTGCCAGCCTGGACTAGGGGGTGGAGTGGTAGGAGCGATGTTAGGAGAAGGGTTTTACCCGGGTTGGGAACAGCTTTGGCGAATTGGTGGATTGGTGCAGGCGGATATCTCGCCAAGGTTTAAAAGTATGCTATTACCGAAAAAATATTTGACGTTACAAAGAACTGAGGCACTGGAGACGCCGTTCAAATTTTGGGTAATTTCATCGCACCGCGAGCAATTATTGTGATTACAAAAACTTTCACGGCTTGCCTCAAGTATCATCCAGCATAAAGCGAGGCGAGAGAGAGAGGATTTCTTGCCTTTTGCAGTTTCACATGGCCGTCATTAAATTGGAAAGCGCGAAAAAATTGAAATTAAAAAATCGGTTCTAATTTACGTTTTCATATTCAGATTTTTAATGAAGTTTTTACTTTATTTCACTCGTCAAGTTTGTTCTGGTTGTTAGTTTTTCATTTTGACGATATGATCTATAATACTTGGTTGTTTAAATTCGGTATGAAAATGTCTAAATAAATTTCTATTTGGTTTTATATTTCACATAATGAACATCTTTAGAATAGCTTTATTTTCAATCTCAAAAACAACCAAGTATTATAGATCATATCGTTTCAATAATGAAAAACTAACAAACCAAGAACAAACTTTTTGACGAGTGAAATAAATTAAAACTTCATATGAAAAATCTGAATAGAAAACTGTAATTAGAACGATTTTTTAATTTCAATTTTTTTCGCGCTTTCCACTTTAATGACGGCCATGTGAAACTGCAAAAGGCAGTAAATCCTCCTCTCTCCCTCCTTTATCTGGATTGATACTTGTAGGCAAAGGCCGTAGTGAAAGTTTTTGTTAATCCAATAATTTGCTCGCGGTGCGATGAATTCCCAAAAATTTGAACGCGTTCTCCAGTGGCCTCGTTCTTTGGTAAGTCAAATATTTTTTCGGGTAATAGCATCACTTAAACCTTTGGCGAGATATCCGCTCACCAATCCACCCAAAATTACGCCAAAAGCTGTTCCCATCCCGGGTAAAACCGCTTCTCCTAACATCGCTCCTACCACTCCACCCCCTAGTCCAGCTGCAATTTGGGACATGGCGTCAACACAATTTTTGGCACATCTTGCCCCAGTGATCTCTCCATTCCACCATCGCATCATGTTCTGGTAGACCTTCCGGGTCAGGTGCACGGTAGCTAATCTCACCTGCACGACTTTCACCCAGTTTTGTTGTCATGGAAACAACCTCGGTCCTGACCGGGTAAGGCTCGAATTTGACTCCTCCCATCTTCCTCTATATTTCTAAAGAAAATTTTAAATCGCGTTTACGTAAATCATAATATTTTGCATCAAAAGTAAACTTACCTTCGATTTCTAGGTTGTTCCATAGTTGAAACAAATTGTGATGTAAAATTAAATAAGAAGTCAACCGGTTGCGAGAGCGTGTCTGAACTTACTTCCAGGCACTGACGACGAATGAGAATAGAATCTGCACTGCACTAGCACTAGCTGATTTCAGCTACAACAGAATTACAAGATGCACATGGCAAAGTCAAACGTTTTGGCCGATGCACTTCACTGCAACTTGTAAAACGTTTTGCGCTATATTATAAGATTATCAGTACAAAATATGTGGGCATCTGAATCTTCATGCTAAAATTGGTCTGGTTTGTCTCGTTTCTTTTCAACGGCACCCACTACACACGTTTTCCTTCATTTCTCCGTAAGCAAAGATTTTTTTAACCTTGCAGAATAGTCTAGATGTATCGTTTTCTCGTATATGCATTTGCATATGTAAGAAAGTTACATATATATTGTAGCTCGCAGTTATGTTCACCATGACTCATTAAAGTAAACACTGAAAGAGTTGCAGCTGCAATTTTTTCCTTTCTAGGCCAAACTGAAGGTTTTTTAAATGCACAGAACTCTAAAACCTCCCGTAAGTGTCGATATGTTCGTACTTTTGGACTCATAATATATCATGGCTTTTATGACAAGATGTTGTGAAATGATGATTGAGTGTGCTTTACATGTGGGATGATTTTGAAGAAAAACGAAAGAGACACGATCTGGGAAGGAAAAAACCGTTGACTCATAGTGAGGAGTTTGCATTAGTATTCTATTCCTGAACTATTCATCAAACTGATCCATTGTCTCACCGTTGTTACACATCAGGTTAAGTTGAGTTTTATATATGCATATTTGTTGTAAGAATGAAACTGAACATTTATTAACGGGAAATGGAAAACGTTTTTTGTTGTAAATTTTATTCAGAATGTATGACGAATAAACGGGAATAAATTACTTCGTAATACTTATGCATTTGTATATCACACTTATCGTAGTTTCGAATGCTTTTAAGAATTACCATTGGGAAAATGGTACTTTTGTGGTGTAATATATTCAGATGGTGAAGGGCTAGTCTTAAATAAAATGAACCGAGAACCCTGGGGTATCAAGAAAATCAGTTAGTAAATGAACTCTGCTCATACTTTACTACAATTTTCTAAACTCGAAAAAGGGGGCGAAATAAGACACAATGTTTTACACGCAACGATTCATAATAATTAATAATGCTTTGTTCTGTCATAACAAATTTTTGCGGCTGCTGCAACAATCTCGTTTTCGTCACATACCATACTTCTATCATACTTAACAATATTAATTCTACTTTGTTATCCTCCCGTTTCGCAGTAGCGTATTATTCACTGATGAGTTTAATTAATAGAAACTTCTATTTCTGCAGACCAATTGTGTGTCAAGAACTTGCTTGAAACGAATTCTTTCTAAATATTGCCTGAATTTGTGGCTTTCTACACAGCATTGGTATAATTTAGGCTTTAATGTCAAGCCTATTCCGTCAACTGGCTTTCTCGTATGTCTCTTTTTGCACCATGCCAAATAATCATAATTTTGTTTAAAATAGCAACACGTTTGCTATTTAGTAAAACTCGATGCGAAAATCTACTTTTTATTTGTGCATAATAGACTGGTATACTTATTTTTAAGCTTGTATGCTATATTATGTGTTTGAATTATTCTGTTGCACTTCATCCAAAAGTTGTTTTAACAAAGCGTCAATTTGTTTCTTGATTAGTTCCGCATTCAGAATAGTATTTTTTGACAATGCTTTAACATCAGCCGTTGCTTGGGCTTACTGCCTGCTAGAAGAAACACTCTTTCGCTGCTCCTTCATTATTCCATGCATCATCGATTTGGGGGCCAGTTAGGTGTAACAATCACTCAGAGCTGATCGGGTCAGAGAGTGGATTAAGAGGGATTATTTTGCTGATTTAAAAGAGGAGGGATTGAAGAGTGGTTCAGAAAGCCCAAAAGAGTGAGGTGAAGGATTTTTTATTTTAAGCAAAAAAGAGGGATAAAGTGGTGGTGATTTTCAAACTATTAAAAAGAGTAAGAAGGATTTTTTGCACCAAAGAGTAAAAGGAACGGTATGGGGCTTCCCAAAATTATAGAAAATCAGGCACAAAAACGTAAGGAAAGGTTTCGGCGTTCAAATAAACACAGAAATTATGACCTTTACACTTTATAACGCATAATACGCTAGATTCTAGGCTTGTTTGTTCAAAAATGGTCATTTGTAGTAGTGAAAGTACTGAGGGATTGGTTTTGATTTTCGAAAGAGTTAACGAAAGAGT
>LJIJ01005437.1:0-11840 GCA_001718145.1 Orchesella cincta
GAAAAGAAAACTACTTAACTTTGCATTTTGTTGACTTAAACTTGAAGTTCATCACGCGGTGCGGCTTGATTCCTATGCTAGATTTTGTAGCAACTTTTGATTGTATGTGTAGTAGGATATGCGGCTTATTAAAGATAAAACATACGGTATTACAAGAGTGTGGAAAGTGCATGGTTTGTGGCGAGAACACATGCTGCTGTATGGTGCTCATGACAATTATTTGTCAATTGCCAGATAACGCTGCTTGTAATGTTATTCATGAAAGCATCTTACTGTACCATAACTTTTTTAGGCGCCATTTTTGGTAAAATTGTAATTTTGAAGGTGCCATCACCAATTTATTCACTTCGCATGGTAACAATTACAAAATAATTATATGGGCGAGCAAGCAAATTGATGGTTGTCCAGTTCCCTGTCGATATTATATTCCACGTGTTTGTCCATGATAAGATTGGCATGATATGTTGTTGGTACCCATGAGAATTTCCAATTTTCCATAACGCTTTCAGGTTCACTTTAACTGCTTGTGAGTTCCAAAAAGGATGAATGGTTATCTTTTGAATTGCCAGTCATGTCGATAACAGGTTCACTAGGTACTCCTGGTCAGTGGTTTACTGTTGGGGGGCTTGATAAGATGTGTCCACGTTTTTTAGGTAGGCTGGTCTGCTCGATACTTCTTTCACGATCATGATTTCTCATGTTAGTTTCAAGTGAAGGATCCATTTTTGTTCAGTTTCAAGTATTTGTTTCAGAGCATTTAAGTCGCATTCGTTAGAGTGTTGAGCTTTGTTGACCTTCGTTTGGTTTTGGTAGGCGTGGCATCTTGGTAGAGGGAGGTACGTCATCCGTGATAGATATTTTCTTTGATATTTTTTTAATGATGACAGTTTCGAAACACAGCTTGTTTGTCTTTTTTAGATTTTAACTTCACAATCGCAACAAACTGGTCGGACTTCTTTGCTTTTTTAACTTGCACTTCTTCGACATTTACGGCTCACATTTAGAGCTGATTGTAATAGATTTGTGATTATTTTCTGTTTGTTTATCGCTTGTTAGCAGGTTGGGGTCATCTAGACCATGAATAACTACGTTCATTTCTCTATTTTCACGAGATTGCTTGTTCACATTTGAACTGTAAACTCTGTAATAGGGCTTACATTAGCCGAGCACTGTGACATTTGGATTTGAAGTTCTTGTCCAATTAATTTATTCAAACAAGAGTCAACTTCTGACTTCAAATGCAATAAATTGGTTTTAAAAAAACTGTAAAATATGCAGTTGATTGCACTGGATAGTGTCACAAGAGTTTTGTATGCATGACAAAAACTCCTGGTTATGGGACAGTGGTTAACAAGGCTAATTGCCTTTGTAATTCAACTTGCCCCGTTTCTTTTACTTTTTATTATTTAACATAATGCGCATTGTGACAAATGACGACTTTGAAGCACTTAATTTGCTGATATTGGGCTATTTGACGAGCTCTTTTGCTTTCTGACCACACTCTCGTTTGACAGCTCATGTGGAACGCAAATTGTTATAACTGTATTGTTAGCATATGATGTCAATTCGTCGTTGATTTTGGCATAGAAATACTATCATAGATGGCATTCGTAAACAACCATACAAACTACATACAAAAAACTACACCCTTATATCAGAAAAACACGTTGAATACCACGAAAAATTGTAACACTTATTCCACAGTGGGATTTCCATGTAAAATCCACATGTGGAAATACACCGCGAATAGGCGGAGCAGAATTCCAGCATTGTTTCCCCACAGTGTAACCTGCTTGCGTTGTTTCAACACAATTTCAATGATCGATTGTTACTTGGGTGGTCATGTTAAAAATGGATAGGCGAACGTCGCACTATGGTCAAAACTTCGGACATTTCTATTCTAGTTTTAGAGGATTACAAAAACCCTTACTGGTGCAATTCCTTAATTCTTGGAATATAGTGTATGCACAACAAATAATATTTATATGGAGTAATATAATGTTCTAATGTGAAACGTTTTCGATACTTTAGATACGCTTTATTCCAAGAATTTAAGTATTGCTTCAGTGGGGGTTACATCCCAACCGGCATGCCCGTGATAATCGTGGGCCGAAATCTCTGAGATTCGAACGATATTAGAACGATTTTAATACATGACAAAAATAATAAATTTATAAGCAAAGATATCTCCTTGATAGTAACGATATCGCAACTGATTTTGCCTGCATTGAATTTGCTTACGCTTCTATTCGCACAGATATCGTGGAGAAAGCAGAGCAATCGTAACTGGAAATACATGTAAATAATTTGAAAATTATAAAAAGAGACGAAATCTCCGTGATCGATGAGAATTCGCAACGTTTTATACATAAACCACTTTCATAGTTAGTGTGCCTAATAAGTGGTCATCACAAAGTGTTACAACGCATCCAATACATAATATGGTTTTAGGTATGGTTTAAGGTACATAGAGATATCCTCCCAAGAGGATTGATACCGATACTTTTTATACACATAATACATTTCTAGAAGGCAGATATTGGGCTTCGTAAGTAGTGTTGTATCAAGCATCTTATAGTATAGCTACTGAGTAATTTTACAGGTGATTTAGAGTTTTGGAATAATTGTCACTGTCAACAACAAATAAATTAAAGTGGTGTATAATCGCATTTTTGAACTCGAATAATGGCTAAGGTAAATCAAAAAGCAACATTTTTATTGTGCGAAAGGTCAATTAGGAGAAGGAGGCGGAATTTAGTCGCCTCGCTAATAAATAAGTATCGAAATCGTGTTATAAAAGGACGTACGCCGGAAGTTCCAACAACACAAATATTTGAAAACGACAATATCACAGCAACAAGTCAGCCAACCTCGTCTGAACCCCCCATTTCATTCGGAACCTGTAAATCTGATGATTTAGAAATCTCTACTCCAAATTGTGAAGGACCATTAATTGACGACTACATTTATGATGAGGATCTTTTGACTGCTATTGGTACCAGAATTCCACAACCAGAAATACTGACGGATTTAGCCAAATGGAGTGCGCAGTATAACATAAGCCGACAAGCTTTTGGAAGTTTGCTAAGAATTATCAAAGCCCACGAGTGTTTCAACGAGTTTCCTGTTGACCCGAGGACTCTACATAAAACAGCCAAACATATAAAAGTTCAGCAGATAAGCGATTGCCAATTTGCTTACTTTGGAGTATCATCAGGCATCAAACCGTTTCTTGAAATAAACAACTGGAGCAGTGAAATTAAACTACAGGTGAACATTGATGGTGTCCCAGTTTTCAAGAGCAGCAATACACAATTTTGGCCTATTCTTGGAAGTATTCAAAACTCAAAATATGTGTTTGTCATTGCCATACACTCTGGACCCCGAAAGCCCGACGATTTAGAAAAGTATTTAAATCAATTCGTGACCGAAATCAACGAACTGGAACAAGCCGGACTAGATTTCAATAATATTCACTACACTGTTAAGTTAACTGCACTCGTTTGCGACGCTCCAGCCAGGGCTTTCATTTGCGGTATCAAAAACCATACAGGATACTACTCATGTGGAAAATGTAAAGTAAAAGGAAAGTATTTTGAAAACAGGGTAGTGTATACAAAAACTGATGCACCTGAAAGAACAGATATTGAATTTAGAAATCAGTCACATCCAGCTCACCACAACTGCAACACGCCACTTGAACGTTTAAACATCGATTTAGTAAAAGATGTGCCATATGAGTACATGCACTTAATATGCATGGGAGTTGTAAAAAAAAGTAATCAAATTATGGACAGAAGGAAAACGCTTTGGATACAGACTTTCATATAAGGAGACAGTTAAAATTTCGGACGGATTACTACGTACGAGATCTGATTTACCAATTGAGTTTCATAGAAAGGGGAGAAGCTTAAATGAAGTCGATCGCTGGAAAGCAACGGAGTTCAGAACCTTTCTACTGTACACAGGAATTGTTACATTAAATGGAATAGTTGAAGACGTATACTACAACCATTTTTTAGTACTAAGTGTAGCCACGCGACTTCTTGCAGTGACTGACCAAAGTGTAGAAAATATAACATATGCTGGAAACTTACTACGTTTTTATGTTGAAGAATTTAAGAAATTATACAGTAAAACGTACATGACGTACAATGTTCATGGTTTAGTTCATATAGCTGATGATGTAACAAGACACGGCAACTTGGATGCGTTTAGTGCGTTTCGATTTGAAAATTATTAGGACAACTCAAACCTCTTGTGAGAAGTCGTAGTCTTCCGCTTCAACAAGTTGCAAACAGACTTGCTGAACGAAGCATTTTACCTGCTGCAAAGGAATGTGACCAGCAGCCAGTTGTGTATGATAACAAAACATCCCAGCCAAAATATGTCATTGTAAATTGCTGCCAGATATCTGCGAACGCGCCAAATAATATTGTGCTCTTAAAAATGGTACCATAGCCATTGTGAAAAAATTTTAACACGACAAGATAGGAAAATAAAACTACTAGTGCAGTACTTTTCTGTAAAACATCTCTTTTTGACTACCCTTGCGATTCTAAGTTGTTGGGCATTTACGCCGTTGATAAAAATCTATGTGGTGACTACATAAAAGTTAAAATATCAAAAGTCAAGTCAAAGTGTGTGAGCATTGGCCTAAAGGAAGGGCGAATTGCTGTTTTCCCTTTAATTCATTCGATTTGAACATGTCCACAAAAATGTTTTGCAATTGTGAATTTCAAAACCGACAACACGGTTGCAGCCGTGCCTTCCGAATGGATAAGTGAGTCAGGGAAAAAGTGTCATTATCCGAGTAACATCACAGGAAAGAAGCTGAACAAACTCATTAAGAATTCATCAGCTGCTGATGAAAGTTGGGAAAATCACCAATGTTCAGTAATGCGCTATTATGGTGAGCCAGCTCTCGATTGTTTAAGTTTCAAAGCATATTTTGAGTGAAAATTTAAAATTGATTTTTATTGTTGTTACAGACACCTATGCCGACGCCAGCTTGTACGTTAAAGATGCTTTGTACACATCGGATTTGTCAGCATGTGAAAAAGGAAGAAGTCGGAAAAAGAAGGAAAAACCATCTACAGCTCTTCCTCCACATCCATCCTCAAGTAACCATGTGCCATTGGATATTCCAGTTGATATTTCAGTTGAAGCTCCAGTGAATGTTCCACCAATGAGCCTAGTCGAAAATTCAGCCGTTGAAGATCCACTTTCAACATCTCAGAACGTTCCGAATCTTTTGCTTGTGACTGACGAATTTGTTGAAAATAATCATCAAGGTTCCGTGATTTTGCCTAGGCTGGACACCAATCATTGTCGTTGTGAAGGTAAGAAGTATAATGAATAAATCTATGTAGTTTATGTTATCCAGCATGAGTTAATTTATATTGATTTTGCAGAATTTCAGAAGGACGTTCTTTTGAAACTCCAGGCTTTGGAGGACTGCTTTATTCAACAGACAGATTTGCTCAACTGTATTCTAGAGAAATTGTCAAATAAGCCAATTGACATCATTGTGGAAGGAGATTACAAGTTCGAGCCTGATCAGTTTCCGATTAAATATTTGGAGTCTCTTGATGAGCTGGTGCTTCTAGTTACAGACAACAAGAAAGCCTACTCAGAATTGGTAACTACCAATATTATAATCTCATGTTTCACCTTTTCTGGTTAATTAATTACGTTTTTGCGGTATTTTCTTTGCATCAGGTCCGCAAAATGACAAGTTGTGGTGGATCCACAGTCGAAGAAGCAATGAAGCTAATTTTTAAAATGCTTTTTACGGACACTATTCTTGCAGCTCACTGTTTTAAGGGGCAATCAACCAAGAGAGCATTCATCAGTTACGTTGTCATATTGGAAGCTATAAAAGGTAAATAATTGGCTGTCAGTTTGTGTAAAAAATTCACATGAGTCGATAATTTATTTGGTTTGATGTTATAAAAGATTCGCTACGGAGGAACGGAAGGGTTGTGCAGCGGCAAGATGTTACTCAGGATTTGGTGAATCAAGTAGTCCCCAAACTGTTGAAAAAAGCAGCGGATCGAATATTCACAAAGACGTTAGTAATTTAAGCGTTTTTGTTCCCATTGTTTTAGCGTTAATTAAACGATTTAACTATTTTATTTTAGTAGAAACGAAGCAAGACTCGCTGCTGGACAAAGATCAACGGAGAACGCGTTCCTGGAAGATATCAATTTAAGTTAATATGGTATTTAGTTTGGTTTGTAGCCCATTACTTACTTACTAATAACTGCATTTGTTAAATTATATGTAAACAATGTGAATTGAATTTGCTGGTTAGTATGCAATAAATACTAGTCAATATTAAACAGTACTAACTCTGTTCTATATCTTTACGACATCTTTCCGACTACTTATTTCCATTTATACAGATAGTTAACATAAACTGAGCGATATCTGTCCGACCACGCTTAGATGTCGCTTCTAAAGATCGCTAAGATATCGATGCACTATCGCTAAGATGTAGCGGACAAAAAGCCTTCTTTTCGTTAACGATTCGTTTACGATTCGGTTCGATAAAGCTTTCGATTTTAAAAAGAGATATCGTTTTTCAGATCTGTCGATGTATGCCGCGTTGGATCTCTGCTGACAGTGAGGTGATTTTTAATTTGCATAACTGAAGGCCATATTTGGAAAAAGGACAGGCAGCTACGACCAAAATTCCTTTTATGGGTCTTAGCTGAAACATTTAGGTGGAATAAAATGAAGGTTTTATTCACAGTTTTAGAACAAGATATTTTGTATGAAGTTTGTATGCATTAGTTTGAAAAATATCCTATTATCTGTAAAGCTTTACAACATCTAAAATACAATCATACGCAATATTACACTTAAAAATTAAAGGTAGATTTATAAATGTAGACTTTTTTAATAAAGCAATGAAACTACTACACTCTGTACGGATTATAATTAAAAAATGGTTAAGGTTACCAACTTCTTGTTCTGAATGTACACGCTTTTAGCTACGCTCCATTACAAGTAGGCTGACAGCTTGATTCACCGCAAAATCTACCATTTTTATACCCGTTGTTTGGTCAACAAAATTTACAGTACCTAAAGACATTTGCATAGGCTTCCACGAACGAATACATGATTTCAATCGACGGTCCTTCTGTCTGGTATTTTTTGCCATTTCTATGGTGGCCATTGACGTTGTGTGCACCTTTCCTGAATCCCAAACTGAACAACAAGTGTGACAAGAGAGTAAAAACAACCCAAACTATAAAATGCCACTTGAGTTTTTTCCAGCGAATGATACAATCCAAGCAGCACAAACAAACTGATACAAAATGTGTAGGATGCCATGATCAACATTAAAATAACAATGGCATTTTGGTTGATTTCGTTGTGAAGATTTATTAGAAGCTGGAGTTCTGCATAAAAAATACGCAGAAAATCTAGGGAGCTTCGTTTCACTTTTAGAATAGACTGCAAAACTAACAAATAGCTTGTAAAGCAGTAACTGTACACCATAATTGTGTGACAGTAAGCAATGCAACTTATGATGTAGACATGCAACACGCAGGATGCTGAAAACAGAATAAGTATTACTTTTAGAACACTTTTAACGATGAATTCACTTCTTTCTAATGGCAAGGATGAAAGTGAACACTCAGGGTAGAGACGATATCCAAAATTTCCGGGGAAACATGGTGCAATATAGATAAAAGCGGTATAAACACCCATTATTACAGGAACTGATGAGGTACCAATCAGTTGAAAAAGCCAAGCTAATTTTGAATATGATGAATTCCTGAACGTAATGAAGATTTTCTGGTGCTCTGATTCAAATTTTAGCATACGACTGAACAAAGTGATGGTTGTTGAGATTTTGCAGCAAGAACTAAAGTCATTCCAAAAAAGCCAACAAGAATCAGAAGAAGAAACAACTTTGGGCTACAATTCCACTTGAAAACTGGCTGCTATCGTGCAGGATCTGAAGTAAAATTACGAAGACATATATAAATGACAGCACGAATCTTTTCCGAAATCTTAAAACGTCCTTTGGGCAACTTTCAAGCATTCCAGATTTAAAGTTGTAGCTTAAAACAAAAGCCCCAAATCTGTTGGAACAATGGATATGAAGCAAGAAAAGTGGAAGAAAGTTTTGTGTCACCAACATGGCTTTTTATTAAATGTGTCAAAGAGCAACCGTCTGTGAGGGAAGTTGACCAATGAATGTTTTCTATTTTAACTTTACGTCTGCCTGGACGTCACTGGATTGTGGCTTTCATTTTTTAGAGCTGTAAATTCCTCGTATACCGATTGTGCCATTCCATTCTTTACTACTGATATATTTAGAATCCTCGCTGTGCTTTCACTCCCGTAGTTTTTTCGTTATCAGCCTCAAGTCTGTCAAATTATGTGGCATGTTATGCTCGAAATTGTGGAATTTGCGTATGTTTATAAATAAAGAAGAGATTTAGACGCACTTGAAATAAAGCGATGCAATTTACTACTTTTCATGCCAAATGACAAGTGCTTTTGGAGTGCAAATTTTTCCAATCAATCGATTTCTCAACTCCTTCAAGTTGTAATAGTAAAGGGCAAAATGACTTAATAGTTATACTCCAAAGGGTTTCTATCTGAATTGAATCCCACGGAAGTAGATAAAAAGCCATACTTATTAAAAGTCTTACTAGTAATAGTTCTCTGTTTAAAAAATTATGCGTACAATCCGTAAGCAAAAAATTACACCAGGAAACAATATACTACATACATATATTCCGAATATTTATAATATTATGTATTGAATAGTTTATACCTGATATTACAAAAACAATTGCCGAGACTTCGACACCATATTTGTGAAAATATTTACCTGCATATACTTTTTTAAAAAAAGACTTGTCTTGTTTATCTGCTTATTTCACACAGTAAAAATCTGAAATACTATAACATTGACAAAGTATCCCCATATTACTGTATTATTTCAACAGTAGCAGAGCATTGATTGTTTGCTCAATTTGAAAACCCGCAATCACCATGGACGTATTCCTTTCAAAGAAATTTGATTCTCCAAACTGAATCTTGATTTCTTTGAAAGATTTTACCTTCTTCTTTTCCCAGCTCTTTACCGCTTTATTAAAGTACCGTTTACATTTTTGCAAAAAAGTTCTACTCATCCAGTTTACCTTTCCAGGAAGTTTATATGCAAAAAGACTTATTGCCGTGCCTTCGAAGCTAACTAAAATCATCATTAAAAACACTTTGGCAGATAATGCTTCATGATACTTGATGGAACTTGCAACACAAAAAATGACAGTTAAAATCGATCCAATTGTTAAAGAAAGGTTGACTGTTGTTTGGAATTGGCAATTGGTACATATCGCCAGCAGTTGGAACTTTTGATATTTCTTTAGAGCAACTTTGAAAGGAAGTTTTACCAAGGATCCCACGCCAATGTATACATAGCCGTAAGTTAGTACGACCCATCCCAAAACCAAGGAAGCATGTGAAATCCAATGCAGAAAGTTCCACAATTCAACGACTTTCAACCCAGTATTAAATACGATTGTAAACCAATTTCGACTTGAAGACAAAAGGGAACTTGGAAAAGGTGGCATTCCTTGGCACCAAACCAGAAGTAATGATATTGCCGACGTAGTAGCAAACTGGAATATTTTGACAACGATCAAACCTCCTTTGATTAATTTGACACTTTCATTTCCTAATAGAAAAGAAATTTTTAGTAAGCCAGCACAATAATGGATTTAAATGAATAATTCTAATACCGATTTCGATTCTGTCAAAATAATGGTTGATTTCATTCACTAACGCCCCCAAAGTATCAGGCTCCTTCCATACAACTCGGTAGTACATCAACGACAAAATTTGAATGTTGAGAAAAAGTATAGAAAGCAGTATTTCGCTTTTATCAATGTCACTGGAGGAAAAGATTACTGTTGACACTATTCCATATAGCATACAAGCAAGAATTCCGAGGTGAGTTGCATATGCAATAGTTTTAATAACATCCAATCTGGAATCTGTCACTGTTATCCTAGCACTTTTTGAGTCCCATAGAAATGGAGTGCATTTTAATACTCTGCAAATATAAATCTGTAACTTTGTGTGACTCTTAATTGACATTCGAAATTCACTGCAAAATTTGGGTTTCATGACTGAAAATTTGAAAACTTATAGAGAGGTTGAGTCTGGGCTTAAAACTTAAACGGGTTCCCCAGTTACTGAAGCCGAAAGTAATTTAGTGAAAACTGTATGGTGGGGTTTGGTGGTCCGTCAATTATTTACAGGTTCCGACAAATTTAATCAAAAACACGTAAGATCTGAGGTCAGTCCGGTAAAAGATTATATAAGTAACATAAAACATTCAATTCCTGGAAGTTGCAATAGTGGAGTGGCTGCTTGTGTGACTAGTCTGGTTCTCTAGCTTCGCGAAAATTATTCTTCACGTTTTCAATTAATAAGGAAGGGCCATTTTTGTAGCATTTGATATAGTTTGCTGAGCCAATTTAGACGTTTACTCATAATCAAATTATGGTTTAGCTCTATTCCCTTTAAAATTTAAAATCGATTGAATCACAAATCGTTTATGAAATACATTTTGCATTTAAAATTTATCTTGGTGTTGGAAATAAATTAAGAAGTGTTTATTTTTCATGTTGTACCTACTTTTTAGACCGTTTTAACCACTTAACGAAAGCAACTATTTGTTTCTATCTGAAATAACTGAAGTTTTCAAAGTTACGTACGACGTAGTTACTGGATAATATTATAACTATAACAACACGTAGTTTGGTAATCTAATACAATAATTTAGCGGACATCTTGTTCCCAAATTTCAATTAGAACAATGAAGTGCATTTATTCAGAATATATAGCTATTTTCTGATTTCTATTATAAACTTATGAAGCTGGTCAACATAGCTTTCAGCGAGAAGTATCAAAGTAAAGGGAAATCGTCATTATTGAAAATACCTATTTACGCAAATAGGCCTGTTTACTTGAAGTTGTTTTTCTTTAAAATTTAATTACGATGCGCGTTGTCCAGAACCCCACCAATGTCTTGTTATAAATTTCAAAGTATAGATCTAGTTATATGATTTAACATTCCAAACCCCATCTGCCTGTATTTTAAAGCGTTTGTTTGAACACGGATTGCTATTCCTTCTAGACTGACAAAGAATCGAACACCGAAACATTAATTAATGTTGACTACGGGGGCAAGCAATAGGAATCATAATAATCATGTTCTTGTCTGCCAGATTGAAGATTCAGTGAGGCATTACATCTAATTAATATTATTTGCCAAATACAGGAAAATTCGATTTATATCTACGATTCAAAGGCACATATTTTCTAACACAGTTTTACTGTACGTTCTTATCAGTTGAACAAGGAACACAATTTACAATGAAACTCAGTTAAGCACTTAGAACGAAACGAACGTAATGATAATTTAATTTTAATATATAAGATTGCCACATGAAGCAGACATCAGGCTCGCAACCACGGTTCGAAAACTGGGACAACGTAGAAATTTTTTGGTCCTTTTTAAAAATGGTAGTCCTTTTTAGTCTTTTTGGATTACAGTTACACAAAAGTCAGAAAAATTACAATACAACGCAACCATTTTTACACAACTTTGCTAAAACGTTAAAACCATTTATTGAAATTAGAATTAGGGTTAAGAAAAAATAATTAGGGCACAAAACTGCATTTTCCACAAAGTTGCAGTCCCCAAACAAGCTTAAAATTGGTTATTTTTAGTCTGAACATGAGGTTAAATGAAAATTATCGCAAATATAATGATTCACAATTTACTAAAACAGGAAATGGAC
>LJIJ01005438.1:0-11839 GCA_001718145.1 Orchesella cincta
TTTTCTCGCGTTCAAGTCCGGAGAATAAAGGGCGTTCATCATTCGGTCAAGGTTGATTCAAGTTTCTCTCAGGCGAATAGGCTCTTGAGCAGTTGTGCGCCATCCAATCAGGTGTGAAACTTGGGGGTTTTATTAAGGCAGTAAGGTTCTCCTCACATGAAAACGGAGGGGTTGACAACGAAAATTAAACTTAATATTTCCAAGTGCGTAAAAATAAGCTCGCTGGGGTATAGGAAATCTCGGATCAATTTAGAAGGTCCGAAAGCCCAACTCCTGAAATTCCTTAAAATTTTAATGAGCAGCCACTTCAAACGTGTCATACGAATCGGTTCCGGTAACGTGATTGCTGTAATATTTTGTTCTTGTATGCATTGTCAAACCTAGAACCATCAAAGATAGAGCCCAAAAGCAAGTCGCAGCTTCCTGTTCGCAAACTTTACTTGGAATAGGGTCTGATTGCTCCATGAACGGTTTTAAAATTGTAAGAATCGCATTCATACAAAATTCCATTGAACTCTTTTCATAGAAACAGTAAAACTTTGACTTTCTTCGGTTGTAACGTATTTTCCAACTGAGCACTGACATAATGCTCATCGTACTATGGAAACAGCAATGCAGCTCCAAATAAAGCCATCAAAAATGGAGGAAAGTTCCGAAAAAGCGAGTCCACCTACGTCTCCTTGTCCAACAACTCACGAATTTTAGCTTTGAAGGGTGAATGCGAAATGGAGCGGCGTCCATTTCCCCCATCATTGTTGCATAAAATTGGGGTTAGTGAAACCCTCACTGCTGAGAAAGTTCGCGCTTCCTGTTCTGTAACCGTTCCCGTTCTGAGTAGACAATATCGTAGAAGACGCGTTTGCCAGTACAGATGCAACAAGAGCCTAGAGTCAACTGTCCAACGCATGTCTTCTAAGGAAACATCACAGTCTTTTAGATGATAAATGAGTGTTTATGGTGAAACGTCTCCTTAGTTCCTCCCTATTTGTTTCCTCTACAATGTTAAAGAGAATGCCACTGAGAAATAGACGCCCAAATAATGTTTTTGGATTGGAGTTGAGAAATTTTACAAATTTCTGATCATCCAGGTGAAAAGTCCTTTTCCGATATTCATCGATAATATGGAATAGTGGGATGGCAATGTCGACAAAAAAGAATCATTGACGATAGCTCAAACAGCTTTCCTCACTGGCTTCAACATGAATGTAAACTCTCTTCTCGCGCAGTTGTAGTGTGGATAATGCCTGCCATTTTTTGAAGTTGAAAGTGATTGACTCCAAGCTGGAATTGTTGCGTAATCATCAGCTTTCATTTTGGTAATGATTATGTCGTAAATGCTGATTCGAGTTTTTATGAAACTGTTAAAATCGATGCCCAGGGTTTGAGTAGGATTGAAGTAGTACACCCAAAACTGTTTAAAGGCAGCTGGAACTATCAGTTGAATGGGAGAAGACAAGTCATTCCCATCTACGTTTTCGTAAAAGGTGGAATCTTCAATGTAATTTGGCGGAAAAAGATACCAGTGAGTTCGCATCTCCAGGTTTCTTGATTTGGGTGGAATTATCCACCAACGGGATGTCCAAACCATCATCTGTCTGCAAGTGAACTATTCAGACAGTTCTCAAAACTGTTATATTTTGGAGCCGAGAGGGACTTTCTCAAATGGAAAGTTCGGTGTGAATGTGGGGTGAGGTTCCTTAGGTATGTATTTCTGACGAATCAACGTCGTATCGTGAAAGAATTACTGGGGTTTGGAATTGCGGTAAATCTATTCCTCTGTAGTTTATAATGTGATGGATAAGTTGGAATCTGTTATTGCGGTGTGCAAATTGCTCAATCGGATATCTCTTTCAGTAAAACTTGAGTTTTGCCGTTTTCGTTGCGAAACCCAGAATACTGTCGAGAAAATTCTAATGAACAAATGAATTCAAGAAAAAAAGAAAATGATTTTAACACGTTTCCAGAACATATTGTTGGTTGGTTGGTGTTTTAGAATTAATGGTTGGCTGCCTTTTTTGTATAAGAATTGCTCTCGTAGGCCTAACTTAATCCAAACGACAAAGCCACGAATTGGGGAGGCGATTATTTTCAATTTACTGTCTTCCTATTTATGCTCCGAAGTAATGAAACGTGATCAACTTAATGAATTTATGTGTTTAAGGTAATCAGTTACCGAACATTTTTCGTATATTTCTTGTGGACTTCCAAAATCCAAGAAATTCACGAACATGAAAACTTTGTCTTGTCCAACACACACGAATTGGATTTTGTGCTTACAAATCAAAAAGGAGGGATTGGTGGGTGACACCATTAAGATATTGGAACGGTTTGGAACTCCCTGTAAGTCAACTGGATTCAGATCGAAATATTTTGACCAATTTTTAAATTATGAAGTAGTAACATTAATCCAAGTGTGTCCTGATACACAAAACAATGGAAATATGAAACTGAATATGAAGGAAATTTTGCATTCGACTTGGTAGTATGATTCTTTTTGATAAGGTAGTCTTCTATAAAGAAAGGTCTAAAATCGTCTGAGAAGAAAAAGGAACATTATGTCGAACATGCAATGTCCGTTTAAAATTTATAAAATCTTACAGGCTTGAGCTGTGTTATGAACTCCTATCTTCTAGAGAGCTAGCCTAGCTCTCTAAGAAGATAGGTGTGGTTCATAACACATTTATTTTGCAAATATATAAGTTAATTAAATTTACTTTAAACAAAACATCTAAGTTGATTTATATAAGTAGCTGTTTGCAATAAATCTTATGAACGGCATTTCAAGAACTTCTAAACTGTGTAGATGAAGCTAATGTGTTGAAATTTTGCGGATGTTTACGTAAAACTAATCATTGTGTGATTAGTTAAAATTGTTCTACAGCAATAGATATTCCTTTCAAATTACATACCTCTAAATACGAATTTTAGCAAATCGGATGAATTTGTTCTTTGCCCCCTACATAACTTTTGAATGCTTTTGACGATTTGTCTCAAATTTAAACAGAAAGTGAGCCCAATACCTATGTCTAAATTTTGGTGTGAATTGCCATTGTATCTGCCTGCAATATTGAATATAACGTCGTGATCGCGCACTGACCTGAATTTTTAATCCATCGACTGATTTGGTTGAAAAACTGCTAAAGCGTGGAAACAGATGGACGGAAGGATAGACGAAACAACTTTGTAGATGTATATCTTGCTACATACCCTTCATTCAACCTTATACCAGCGAACCAATAACCAATAATAACCCGTGAAAAAAAAGTTTTCCATCATTACCTACCAAATGTTTTAAAACCACAAGTACTTTAAGTAATTAGTTTGCGAGGAAGGCTGCGTCATAAAATTTTCATCGCTCATATAAGCGAGAAAATTATGTTATTGTGCAACAAAGGTAGTTGCAAAAAATATTTAGGCAAATTTCCTGCACTGAATGACTGCACAGGAAAAAATATTTTTTCGTCACTATAAAGGACTTTAATAACTGATCTTTTGCAGATGAACAATGATGATGGGAGTGGCCCAGTGCCGCTGCGGTATACGACAAATGGGAGGTTTAACATCTGGTCGCCCGTGTACTATTGCCCCAATACCGATTACCGATACTATCACGGCTTGAAGTAATTGAAAACTATAAAATTCTGAAGAGATGCAACTTCAAATGAATAAAAAATGGATTTTTGAATTACTATTTTTGTGAAACCTTAATGCTTTGCTCTATTTAAAACATAAAATCTATAAGCAGAATACATTTTTTTGTAAATTTAAAACAAAATATTCTAATTTTTAAACGCACGAAAAATATTTTGATGACTTCCAGCCGCGATAGGAATGATCTCCTACCAGCTGTCGCTTAGTAGAGGGTGGCGAAATGAAGCTAACGATGGTGAAGAGAGCTAAGGGGAAGTTATTTGCTAAAATGTTGTAGGAAAACAAATACCGCGTTTCGACCCTAAATCAATGGTCTTGGAGGGTTGCGGGACCCCTAACGTTAACTGGGTGCATTTTGTGAAACTTTTAAAGGCCAAAATCAGCTTCAGCACAGAATTTTACACTAGAAAACTGCATTTCGTGGTAAGAAACGAAGACAAAAAGTTCATACTCAAAGAAGCCTGTGTCACATTATTTTTCATTTTTCGACATTGTGTTGTGTAGTGGCAGCTCATCTCGACAATGAATGAGAGCTCTCTCAATCAATGGAAAGCACTAAGAGCTTGGCAAACTCCTCCTTTTTTAAGCCGCAGCCCCTGTTTCTCTCATCGTCGAGGTAGAAAACGAAATCAAAGCCGAGGTGAAGAGCTCAACTTCACCGTCACACTCTTTTCATAAAAAAACAAAGAGTGAGGGCTCAGGGCATCTCATCATCGTTCAGAGCCTGTGTCAGTCTGAGTTGACTTGTTGGCGTTTCCAGCCATTCTTAGGTTTCAGGGTTTATACACGCAATAACTAATACACATTGGCTTAGAGAATTTTTTTAAAAGTAGTTGCTACCGCATGATGATGATTTATTAAACTAGCTTGGCTGTAAGTAATTGTCCACCAAATGCGTAAGGCTAACCTAACTACGGTGCAAGCCCGTACTACCGTAGGACAGGCCTTGGATATATACAGTGATGTACAACAATTCCTTATTGATCTGCCAATGCTGGTTTTGATTTTTGGGGTTTTCCCTCTTGCGTTTTTTCCAATGTGTATAGTTTTGGCTTTCCGTGGTAAATATTTGATGCAGTCGTTTTTATAGCGATTCCGGATATGTGGAAGCAATACATTCATTATGATAAATGCGACTTCCATTGACTTCCCATGAACTACCTAGTTGATGAGCCTCTGTTTGATCAACAGTTGCAGTAAACTTGGCAAATTTGGCAAACAGACTACCCGTTCACTATGTATTCCTTTCACAAAATTTGCCACGCATTGGTTATGTATTGCCACTACAGAATATCCTATTACACTTTCGAGGCATATCACACAATATACTGTACTACCAAAATAGGTATCGTTATCAATTTGTCGGTTTCTGGATCATCACCTGGGTGCGTCCGTGAGGTAACGAATCATTTGTTGTGCTTACCGTTTTTTCGTTATACTGTTAGATGAATGGAATAGAAATACAACTTCTAATGCAAATAAGTTGCTGTCGTATTAAGCATTTTGATGTAAATCGGCATCAGCTACCTGATTCGCTCATAGCATTCAGGTAGCAATACAATCCTCATGTTTATGTATAGTTGTTATTTCTGAAAGTTATAAATTTGCACACAATAAATAGCAAGGCACAAAGAATGATTCGGTACCTCAGGGACGCGTGAACTGACTGCGCAGATACGATCAAATTGGTAACTGATAGCCTATTTTTAGACATATATTGTTGTGATATTGCCGTGCGAAAGTTGTAATAGGATATTTTGTTATTGTTGTATTATTTAACCAATCGCCGTGGCAAATTTTGTGAAAGGAATACATGAGTGAACGGGTAGTCTGTTTGCCAAATTTGCCAAAGTTTACTGGCAACTGTTGAGCAAACAGAGGCTTCATCATAGGTAGTCGTCATGGGAAGTCAATGGAAGTCGCATTTATCATAATGAATGTATTGCTTCCACATATCCGGAATCGCTATAAAAACGACTGCATCAAATATTTACCACGGAAAGCCAAAACTATACACATTGGAAAAAACGCAAGAGGGAAAACCCCAAAAATCAAAACCAGCATTGGCAGATCAAATAAGGAATGTTGTCATCACTGTATATATCAAGGCCTGTCTACGGTAGTACCGGGCTTGCACCGTAGTTAGGTTAGCCTTACGCATTTGGTGGACAATTACTTACAGCTAAGCTAGTTTAATAAATCATCATCATCGGTAGCAACTACTTTTTAAAAAAAATTCTCTAAGCCAATTGTATAGTTATTGCGTGTATAAACCCCTGAAACCTAAGAATGGCTGGAAACGCAACAAGTCAACTCAGACTGACACAGGCTCTGAACGATGATGAGATGCCCTGAGCCCTCACTCTTTGTTTTTTTATGAAAAGAGTGTTGACGGTGAAGTGAGCTCTTCACCTCGGCTTTGATTTCGTTTTCTACCTCGACGATGAGAGAAACAGGGCTGGGCTTAAAAAGGAGGAGTTTGCCAAGCTCTTAGTGCTTTCCATTGATTGAGAGAGCTCTCATCCAATTGTCGAGATGAGCTGCACTCCACACGACATGTCGAAATATGAAAAATAATGTGACACAGGGTTATTTGTTTTTTTTTTTTTTTTTTTTATATTTTTTTTTGTTTTTCTTTGAGTATGAACTTTTTGACCCCCCCCCCCCCCCCCTCTTCGTTTCTTACCACGGAAATGGCAGTTTTCTAGGGTAGAAATTCTGTGGCTGAAGCTGATTTTGGCCTTTAAAAGTTTCACAAAATGCACCCAGTTTAACGTTAGGGTCCCGCAACCCTCCAAGACCATTGATTTAGGGTCGAAACGGGGTATTTGTTTTCCTACAACATTTTAGCAAATAACTTCGCCCTTAGCTCTCTTCACCATCGTTAGCTTCATTTCGCCACCCTCTACAAAGCGACAGCTGGTAGGAGATCATTCCTATCGCGGCTGGAAGTCATCAAAATATTTTCGTGGCGTTTAAAAAATTAGAATATTTCTTTTAAATTTACAAAAAATGTATTTGGGTATAGACTTTTATGTTTTAAAATAGAGCAAAGCATTAAGGTTTCACAAATAGTAATTCAAAAATCCATTTTTATTCATTTGAAGTTGCATCTCTTCAGAATTTTACTAGTTTTCAATTACTTCAAGCCGTGATAGTATCGGTAATCGGTATTGGGCATAGTACACGGGCGACCCAGATGTTAAACGCTCCATTTGTCGTATACCGCAGCGGCACTGGGCCACTCCCATCATCATTGTTCATCTGCAAAAGATCAGTTATTAAAGTCCTTTATAGTGACGAAAAAATATTTTTTCCTGTGCAGTCATTCAGTGCAGGAAATTTGCTAAATATTTTTGCAAACTACCTTTGTTGCACAATAACATAATTTTCTCGCTTATATGAGCGATGAAAAATTTATGACGCAGCCTTCCTCGCAACTAATTACTTAAAGTACTTGTGGTTTTAAAACATTTGGTAGGTAATGATGGAAAACTTTTTTTTCACGGGTTATTATTGGTATTGGTTCGCTGGGTATAAGGTGAATGAAGGTATGTAGCAAGATATACATCTACAAAGTTGTTCGTCTATCCTTCCGTCCATCTGTTTCCACGCTTTAGCAGTTTTTCAACCAAATCAGTCGATGGATTAAAAATTCAGTCAGTGCGCGATCACGACGTTATATTCAATATTGCAGGCAGATACAATTGCAATTCACACCAAATTTAGACATAGGTATTGGGCTCACTTCTGTTTAAATTTGAGACAAATCTGTCAAAGCATTCAAAAGTTATGTAGGGGCAAAGAACAAATTCATCCGATTTGGCTAAAATTCGTATTTAGAGGTATGTAATTTGAAAGGAATATTCTATTGCTTAGAACAATTTTAACTAATCACACAATGATTAGTTTTACGTAAACATCCCGCAAATTTCAACACATTAGCTTCATTCTACACAGTTTAGAAGTTCTTGAAATGCCGTTCATAAGATTTATTGCAAACAGCTACTTATATAAATCAACTTAGATGTTTTTGTTTAAAGTAAATTTAATTAACTTATATATTTGCAAAATAAATGTGTTATGACCACACCTATCTTCTAGAGAGCTAGGCTAGCTCTCTAGAAGATAGGAGTGGTCATAACACAGCTCAAGCTGTAAGATTTTATAAATTTTAAACGGACATTGCATGTTCGACATAATGTTCCTTTTTCTTCTCAGACGATTTTAGACCTTTCTTTATAAGACTACCTTATCAAAAAGAATCATACTACCAAGTCGAATGCAAAATTTCCTTCATATTCAGTTTCATATTTCCATTGTTTTGTGTATCAGGACACACTTGGATTAATGTTACTACTTCATAATTTAAAAATTGGTCAAAATATTTCGATCTGAATCCAGTTGACTTACAGGGAGTTCCAAACCGTTCCAATATCTTAATGGTGTCACCCACCAATCCCTCCTTTTTGATTTGTAAGCACAAAATCCAAATGTGTGTTGGACAAGACAAAGTTTTCATGTTCGTGAATTTCTTGGATTTTGGAAGTCACAAGAAATATACGAAAAATGTTCGGTAACTGATTACCTTAAACACATAAATTCATTAAGTTGATCACGTTTCATTACTTCGGAGCATAAATAGGAAGACAGTAAATTGAAAAATAATCGCCTCCCAATTCGTGGCTTTGTCGTTTGGATTAAGTTAGGCCTACGAGAGCAATTCTTATACAAAAAAGGCAGCCAACCATTAATTCTAAAACACCAACCAACCAACAATATGTTCTGGAAACGTGTTAAAATCATTTTCTTTTTTTGTCTTGAATTCATTTGTTCATTAGAATTTTCTCGACAGTATTCTGGGTTTCGCAACGAAAACGGCAAAACCCAAAGTTTTACTGAAAGAGATATCTGATTGAGCAATTTGCACACCGCAATAACAGATTCTAACTGTATTCATCACATAGTAAACTACAGAGGAATAGATTTACCACAATTTAAACCCCAATAATCCTTTCTCGATACGACGTTGATCGTCAGAAATACTACCTTCGGAACCACACCTTTCACATTCACACCCGAACTTTCCATTTTGAGAAAGTCCCCTCTCGGCTCCAAAATATCAGCAGTTTTGAGAACTGTCTGAATAGTTCACTACTGCAGACAGATGTGTGTTTGGACATCCCGTTCGTGGATAATTCACCCAAATCAAAAACCTGGAGATGCGAATCTCACTGGTATCTTTTTCCGCCAAATTACATTGAAGATTCCACCTTTTACGAAAACGTAGATGGGAATGACTTGTCTTCTCCCATTCAACTGATAGTTCCAGCTGCCTTAAACAGTTTTGGGTGTACTACTTCAATCCTACTCAACCCTGGGCATCGATTTTAACAGTTTCATAAAAACTCGAAGCATTTACGACATAATCATTACCAAAATGAAAGCTGATGATTACGCAACAATTCCAGCTTGGAGTCATCACTCTCAACTTCAAAAATGGCAGGCATTTCATCCACACTACAACGGCGCGAGAAGAGTTTACATTCATGTTGAAGCCACTGGAGGAAAGCTTGTTTGAACTATCCTCAATGATTCTTTTTTGTCGGCATTGCCATCCCACTATTCATATTATCCGATGAATATCGGAAAGGATTTTCACCCTGGATGATTCAGAAATTTGCAAGTTCTCAACTCCAATCCAAACAACATTATTTGGGGTCTATATCTCAGTGGTCATCTCTTTAACATTGTAGAGGAAACAAATAGGGAGGAACTAAGAGACGTTTCACCATAAACACTCATTTTATCATCTAAAAACTGTGATGTTTCCTTAGAAGACATGCGTTGGACAGTTGACTCTAGGCTCTTGTTGCAATCTGTACTGGGAAACGCGTCTTCTTACGATATTGTCTACCAGAACGGGAACGGTTACAGAACAGGAAGCGCGAACTTTCTCAGCAGTGAGGGTTTCCGACTAACCCCAATTTTTATGGCAACAATGATGGGGGAAATGGACGCCGCTCCATTTCGCATTCACCCTTCAAAGCTAAAATTCGTGAGTTGTTGACAAGGAGACGTAGATGGACTCGCTTTTTCGGAACTTTCCTCCATTTTTGATGGCTTTATTTGGAGCTGCATTGCTGTTTCCATAGTAACGATGAACATAATATCAGTGCTCTCAGTTGGGTGGAAAATACGTTACAACCGAAGAAAGTCAAAGTTTTACTGTTTCTATGAAAAGAGTTCAATGGAATTTTGTATGAATGCGATTCTTACAATTTTAAAACCGTTCATGGAGCAATCAGACCCTATTCCAAGTAAAGTTGTGCGAACAGGAAAGCTCCGACTTGCTTTTGGGCTCTATCTTTTGATGGTTCTAGTTCTGAGTAATGCATACAAGAACAAAAATATTACAGCAATCACGTTACCCCGTGAACCGATTCGTATTGACACGTTTGAGTTGCTACTTGCTCACTCATTTAAAATTTTAACAAGAGTCATAGGAATTGGAGGCTTTAAGAGACTTCAATGGATGGCTTTAAATGGAGACCCTAAAGAGGCGTCTAAAAGGTCACGACGATTTCCTGTATCCCAGCGAGCTTTATTTTTACGCACTTGGGAAATATTCTAAGTTTAATTTTCGGTTGTCAACCCCTCCGTTTTCATGTGAGGAGAACCTTCTGCTTAATAAAACCCAAGTTCAACCTGATTGGATGACAATGCTTCAAGAGGGCTATACCCTTGAGAGAAACTTGAAAACTTTGACCGAATGTAATGGAACTGCCCTTTTTCTTCCGGAACTTGAAGCGAGAGAAACATATTTTCGTTTGACGCAACTACCGGTTACGAAAAAAAGGGTTTTATTCAGTGGCGGAACTATAGGTCCAGAGGCCCCGGTGCAAGAAACGCCTTGAAGGCCCTTGTATTTCTCAAATACCAGATGAATGAATTTTAACGACATTTAGATTTTATATTATGCAAATATATACATTCAAGTATTCCGAGAGTTGTCTCCATCGCTTTATCTAGTATACATTTTATTGTTGCTTATTGAAGTAGCAACAGGAACCACCATAGATTGTTGATCTGAAATTGTCTATTTTGCAAACACACCAGTAACTTACCTTTTTTAATACAATTAGCATTACAATAGTGAAATCTTGGCCATATAAGACGTGTCATGTTAGTAAAATTGGATATTAGTGACTGCATACAAATGTTATAGTCTAGCCAGATTTTCCAAAAAAAATCAAATTTTCGTCCTTTGGTCAGAAAATGATGAATTTAGCGTGTACAGCCGTTGGGAAGGCCAAGAGGAGTCCAACAAAAATTTGTGTACTATTTTTGAAAGCATTGAAAGTTCGAATTTTTTATAGAAATTTTAAACAAATAGCAATTGATAAAAAATGTTTTATTTTGTCTTCTCTGAGTCTTCCTAACAGTTTTACATGCTTAATTCATCATTTTCTTCGCAAAAAACAAAAATTTTGAAAATTCAATTTTTTTTGAAAATCTGCCTTAAAATATTGAATTTTCCCATGCTAAATCCCATAAGGATATTGAATTTTGACAAACATAAAATGTTCGATTTTCTTCCAAACGCTTCGTGGCAACCACCCCATATTGTAGGTATGTTCATTTCTCATGGAAATAAACGTTCTCCATGAGTCAGCCAAGTCGGCCAGAATCACCTCTGACCATATCCTCGTTAGTGCATTTACAAATAAAACTCATTCAGCACACATTATTTCACCTAAGCAATGTGCAAGTAATTGTAATTACGGGGGAGTTGGTTCTGAGCATACTTAAATGAATACTCAAGTGCTTATTCATTTAAGTTATTTCAAATATTTTAAAAGTTACTTTAAAAATATATACTAACATAAGATTCCTATTCAGTCGGTCACCGTGCTTACGAGAAACAAGCACAAGTTTTGAAAAAATTATACAGTGACTTTGAGTAATAGGTCTACAAACACAAAATCACACCAATTTTCAATAAAATATTTTAAACATTATTAGATATAATTGGCTTAAACCACAAAACCAGAAAATATTTCTAAGTAGTTCAAATCCAGTAAAAAATCCTTCTTTGGCCCCGACCCCGAGGGGCCCCCAACCTCTCGTGGGCCCCGGTGCGTTGCACCGGCTGCACCCCCTATAGTTCCGCCACTGGTTTTATTGA
>LJIJ01005439.1:0-11839 GCA_001718145.1 Orchesella cincta
GTTGTAATGTCCCTAAAACCCTTAAATCTTATATTGGCCTACAACAATTATGTGGATGAGCTGACCCCACTGGTATTGCTGACATGTGCATCAATCAAACTGTTAGTCTCCTTTTGCTAAAGTAGTTGCTTTTTCTTAACAGTGTTTTTTGCTTCTCCTTTTCAACATATCTATAATATTTTGTTAAATTTGTTGGAAACAGTAGGTGTTAATAAAATTAAAAGACTTATCAAAACGAATGTGAGCGATAGTCTCATTTTTCCTTATTTACAGTGGCACACACTGCAATGAAACCTGATAAACTCGGCCATCCAGTATTTTTGACATTTTTGTCTCCGAATTTTAGATATCAATATCTATACTTGATTTTCACGTGTCATTCTCAGTTTTTTGCACCATGCTTTGTAGGAGAAATGACCTGCAAATTTGCCTTGCCTTGAAGCACACATAAATAAGCAAAAACTATACAGTGATTTCAAGTGAATTCGACATTTTAAAATTCCACGTCTGAAAACTAAACAGTTTTATTGCCTAACAGAAAGACCATACAAATGTACGTAATTAGGCACAAATTTAAGCTGGGGGTAGTATGAGACTCTTCTGCTTGGGTATCCTGGAAGTGATTCAACGGAACCCGATTTAATCAACCCTTAAATGATCTAACATTCGGCTAGTAGATCAACCAACCGATTCCTCAGAAGGCATTTTTGACCGCTTGTCAAAATTCGAATTCCTTTTGGCTTTATTAGCATAAACGTTGAACCAAAAATCTGCTTAATGCGAAATACACGGGGTTTGGTACATGGATAAAAAAGCATATTTTTTAAGAAGGTACATTTTCAACCCACATTTGGTAACTACTGAATCTAATATATATTTCAAGTATTCCTGTGAATTCAATGCTTCTGGAGTATAAATAATTTTGGTTACCCTTTATTCCATCAAGGTATTATATTTATATTAACATTTTTTTCCAATTATGTAATAATTTGCACTTGAATAAAAGTCATTAAAATGACACATGGCTTACAATGTCTTAAAAATTATTTAATACAACTATCTAATCAACAAACGCTGTATATCATTTACCAACGAATCACACGATTTTAAGAAATTCTATCGATTTTTATATCACTGGGTACGACGTACCCCCAGTATCCTGCGCCCATGGTTTATATATATATCGTGCAGCAACCCTCACTAACCCTTACGCACCATAGCTTCGAAGGCATCTTTTGACCAACCAATAGGATAATTTATCTTGGCTCGATACTCCCTCAGGTAATCATGAAGAGGAGCAAAGTATTCTAAAATAGCACTAGCATCCATTTTACTTTCACTTATCGTTTCTTCCAACAAAACGTGCCAGTTTTTGGAAGAGCCAGCTTCTAACAGTTTTCTGAAAAAACAAGAGCAGCAGAATACAAAATTATTTATTAAAAAAATTAGTGAGCATCTTCACCAGCAAGTGAAATATATTGTACATACTTGAGTTGAGCTCCAGCCTCCTGATTCTGATAAAAGTCGCATTCATGCAGAGGTTGAGCAGGATACTCCTTTGCAGTTATACACAAAGCCTTGTACAACTGGAACTGGAGTATGTGGCTAACAAAATATGCAATGTAGGGATAATCATCTGTAAAAAGGGTACAATATTTGAAATATTTTCCTACACAATTATTATTTTAAAATTGCATTACTTGGAACATGGTATTTGGAACCAGCATCGAAATCCATTTCATCTCTGATCACAGGTGGGATCACGCCTTGCAACTCACTTCTCATTTTGACCCAATAATAAGTTAGATTCCTCCGGTCAATGGAGCCATCAAACATTTTCCAGCGATATGCATCAATCAATTAGGCGAACGGGAGGAAAGCGATTTTGTCGAGGCTATTTGCATCAAGTAGTTTATGTAGATTCTTTTGAAACACCCGTATTGCCTCCAGCCTCAGTTTGTAGCAACCCAATTTTTTCCATGTGCTTAGGAGTTCGAACGGAAAGGGCTAAAACATCACCAATTGCTTCGTGAAAACCGGAATTAGCCCCTTCTCTAAAGGTAACGGGAAGATTTCTATAATTCATGAAGTACTGAATGTGACCTAGACAGAAAAACATATATTATTTCTGTGTTCCTCCAACCCTAACACAATTTCAGTAGAAAAAGCAAAGTTTTTCGTATTAAAAGGTCACCTAGCTCATGGTGTATAGTGATGAAATCCTTTTGATTAATTGTTGTGCACATTTTCACCCTAAAATCATCTTTCGAGAATTCCCACGCGCTAAAAAACACAAAAATTTACGCAAATTCAGCAAATTTCTGGGGGTAAATTGAATTTCTTTACTTCGGTGAACAAACAACTTCTTTGTCTTCTGGTTTCACGATCAAAGCTTTGTTTCCAAACGCCACACTCATATTAGTCAGCCCCATACTCACGAAAAACTCATTGGCAGTCTCAAACATAGCCGTCACACCTTCCAGATCGGGTTTATATCTTTTTTCCAGCTCCTCACTCACGTCAAACATGGAAGCATTTGGAAAAGGTGCAAGGATGTCATTCAAATATCGCCGGTCCTGAGCCCACATATTTCCTACATTTCAAATTCGTTATATTCACCATAGATAATAAAATATTTTTATTATTACCGAAATCGTTTTTAACTAAACGAAAATGTGCTCTGGAATTGGATCCTCTGGTTTCAATGGGGATATATTTCTCTCTCAACTTGTATCGAGTATATGCATGCAGCTCATCATAAAGTGGTTTCACTTGTCTCAACAGCTCTTCACAATCCTTTGAAATTCGGAGCTTCATAGTCCCTCAACCAGAGCTCTTTTAAGCTATCAAAATCATTTAGTTTTGCAGCATCATTTCCCAAATCCCACAAACCTGATTGTACATGTTTCGAATCTTTCTCCGGTGTGGTTTCTCACGCGCGCCACAAGTAAGTCAACTCATCATAATCACGACTTTTAATTAAAAGCTCTTGAATATCTGGATTCAGTCTAAACCTTCCGTTTCCAAATCGCAGGATTGGTTCGATAAGGACAGATCTTGGCTGTGCTGTAGATTTCAGTCATTTCAGTGTAGATTTTGGTATACTCGGTCAACTTATCTTCGGGAAGGGCAGCAACCCCAATCACGTTCAGTTTATCTAGCTGCCTTTTCAACTCATCAGATTTAAAGGATTTGTAATCAACTGTTTGTATCAGCTTCCATACTTTTTTCCGGAAATTGGCGTAATCGATGCTCACTTGCTCAGAGATTTGTCGAGCTGTGTCGTTTGTCAAATCTGTTTGGTAATCCCAGTCCGCTTCGGCACTTCGCTTGATCCAGGATGATGCTTGTTTTTCATAAATGTTGTGAATGTAGTTAGCAACAACTTCCTCAGCGCTGGAGGGTTCATCTAATGTAAAATTAAAGGTTGAGACGGAATCCTGGTTTTGGTGACTGTGGCTAGTAATTTGGTCGGAAATGGATGCTGCGTATGAAAAACAAATATACACCAGAAGGAATAAAGAGCTCAAAGTTTTAAAACAATTTTCCATTTTAAATACAAAAGCTTTATATCAAAGTTCAGAACAGTTGCTAAAATCGTGTAGTTCCCTTCTCACTTAAAAATTGAACTGACTGACGAAATAAGACATTATAAATCTCCAAATCCAGTTCCCCTGTTTAAAATCAGGTTTTATAAAAATAACCCAGTTCATTGAACACCAAATGATAGTCAATTCTTTGTGTCGTGTTTTTATGGTTCACTGACCGACAAACTTATTTTCTCATTCTAGCGGTGCATTGCATCCAATGCAAACAAGGGTCTCGGTGTTAGCCTACGGGATTACCCAAAAAGGGATTATTCTACGTGAGCTTCAAAGACACAATCGCAGTTATATTTATAAAACCTTGTAGAACAAATCATTTAAGTTCAGGAGCGCTGACCTATGTAATCTAAAATAACAAGATAACAATCCCAAAATCACAGCATAAGCAGACACATTATTAATATAAACGAATGTGAAAGTAATGAACTTCATCTGAATAATAATTCTGACCTTTAGTCAATTCTGTAATGACTGATAAATATTTTTCTATTACAACCCTTCCATTTTTATTATTGTACTTTTTTGGTTTGCTTTTAAGGGGCAAAAATTTACCTCTAGGACGTATTCATTATGTTTTATATCTTGTGAGTTAAAAAACATGACGACTTATTTTCTTACGAATGTTAAATGGATTATTGATTATCTCCAACTCTGAAAGGTGTCTTGTATTCTAATTCAAATTAAATACAACTGTGGCAAATAAGGCAAGATTATTAAACACTTTAATTACCTGCATATTTTAATTTCTATATATAAATGTCAGAACTGACATTGCATAAAATGATCAAGTGTAAGAGTTAAATCTATCCGGTTAAAATTTGTCCAAGGTACACATTCTTTGAAAATGTGGACAGTAAAGATGTATTTACCATTTGCATTAAAAACTCCCATACTTCTTTTCCTGAGATCAAGAGTTCAAACACAATTGAAGATGCCGTTAATTGATGTAAGAAATGCTTCAACGGTACGTTCCACAATGCAATGCGACTTTGTAACAAGAATCCAGGCATAATACTCCAGCAGCAAAAGTTGTCTATCACCTGTAAGGGACATTGTTCCTTCGCTTTCCTAAACCGAAATGTGTAATAATTTGTGGAATGGTTTTTTAACTAGTATTTAAACTAATTGTTTTGCGGATGCATATAATATATGCTATATTAAATATTTATAGTAATTTTCATGCATATGTATTTCTCATTTTTCGGCCTCGCACGCTATGTTCAGACGTTCATGATTGTCTAAAGGATCGAGAATAAGTTAGGGAACTGGCGTAATTTTCTTGTAGTTTCTACGAATGTCGACTTAGGTAATTCATTTTTTGTACACAGATAGACAATTTTGTAAGCTACTAATTGAGCTCCTGAAGTACCTTCTAAAGCCCTTTGGAAGCTGTAGAGCGAATCATTTTTGCAGCATGCCCCATTAGGTCTTTTTCGGACCTTTTCTCAACTTCCTTCGACAATTTTATCCAAATCTGCTGGAATCCATGAACACTTTTTGCTGCATCCTTTCGCTGCAAGTACCCTCTTGCAAATTGCTCAAAAAGATTTAAATTCTCGATCCTGTGGAAAGTTTTGGGGTTCCTGTCGTACGGTCCAAATTTGATGTTTTTGGCCTGGGCACTTCTGAGTCTTTTTGCTTATTTTGAAGAAGCCAAGGCCGGCTAGCAAATCACGTTTCTGACTTCATGATAAGCACAAAAAAGGGATGGAAGCGCTGCTGGAGACATTCCTGAATGTACACATTCACTGTCATAGAGCCCTCTGAATAGAAGGGTTGCGAAACGTTTTACAATATGTCCATTGCTTGACAGATGAAGATTTTTTAAAGACATTTAGTCTGTAGCGTTTACTTTTGAGTGCTGGGGACTTCTGCAGGGTTGGAACTATCGTAAAACCGTCGTCCCGGCACTTGCGAATGATCCAGGTGGACGTACGTCTCGTCAGCAAAAACCACATTTTTCTCTGTGAATTTTTGCATAAATTTTTTTGACCCTACCTGTAGTCGATTTTCCTAGCCTTTAATGTATTTTGAGCACAATTTCTGTGTCCTAGTTTTGATGGCCGACTTCTGAACTATAATTTAGCTCAAAGGTTTTGGTGAAATTGTGATGGTCTTAGCTGAGCTTCACCGTTAAGGTTGGAGTCTTGCAGAATGTTCTCAACTTCCTGGACACTTGTGAGGGTACAAAGGTCACTTAACGTCCAGATTTCTTCCCCAAAATAACTTCACCGGATTCCCCATCGTTTTCTATGTAACTGTAGATGGTTTTTTTTGAAACATCCTTCCTCCCAAAAAAGTTACCAGGTCTTTCGAGTCACAGCCACTCACGTCGAAATAGTAATGTAAAAATCGATCCACTATTAGTTGATTTTAAAATTGGCTTACACGTGAGTCCGACATTTTTGAAACACCCAAATTGCATATCTACAACACAAGAATATGGGCTTTTCGATGCGCCAACTCAATTAAAATTACAACAACAGCTGACGGTGTAATTTAGGTTTGAATGCTAGTTCCCTAACTTATTCTCGATCCTTTATGACTGTAATCCTGCACCATTCTTTTAGTGCACCCTGCTTCAAATGTTTTAACTTACCCCAACCAGAATCAATAATTAAGCAAAAAGAAAACCAGTAATTATTTGCTTGAAATAATTTTGTTTTCGATATGAATAATAATAATATGAAACATTTTGATTTTCTTATGGGATTTAGCATGGGAAAATATTAATTGAGAAATGCATAAGGTTCGCTAAATCAAAAAGTTGGCGAATGAAAAATTCCAAATTTGTTTTAGAAAAATTATGGTTTAATGCAAAATTTCGAAAATTGAAGTGTGGCATGGGTTTTCTCAAATACAGAGACTATTTTTATGGTCTCACTGCTTATTTGTACGCATAGCTTTATATGCTGCTAATAAATATTCAGTGAAAAATCGACAAAAGTGTCCATGTAGACTTGATACTCAATACATGTGATAATACACGTAAATTGAACATTCATGAAAAATCTTCTGGTTGAACACTAGGTTGTCTTCCCTCGTAAGTAGACACATTAGTACGAGTATGTGTGCCCCCCAGAAACGATTCCGTATTAATTCCGTAATAATTATCTTCCGCAATATTTGTTTCTGAGGTAGAGATTTGTGCGTATAAGTCATTTCAGGACTGAGTTCTCCTAGGGTTTGGTTTTGACTTTTGAACTGGAGCTCTTATTTATTCCATGTCTCAGTCCTTTCTCTTTGATATTTTCGTTGAGTTAAATTGTGGTATGGTTAAAAATTATGTTGTATTTTCTATGTAAAAACTTTAATCTTGTATAGCGTGTGGCCTGTTTCTTAAATTTCTTTGTATTTTAGGATATATATTATTTTTTAAACAACCTTCCGTGCTTTCGTACATAAGGGTATGCATTTATTCATAACTTCTTGAAAAGTACGCAGGAAGTCATCAAAATCAAATACATTATCACAGTACGCATTTTCGAGATTCTGAGTGAATCGTTCAAATTTAGCTTAGTGAAAGCCCCAAATGTAATTTTCTCATAGTTTGGGTTGCTGTTTTTGTACTTATATATACGTGTATACGTATATATACAATGTGTTAAAAGATGATCGGCAATGCTGGTTATCATGTCATTCTATTGGATTGTAGGTGGTAAGTGAGTAAATCAGTCTAGGTGATTTCAGAATGCTCTAAGGTACTCTGTTAGAGTTTTGGAATTCTTAAACTTCGAAACAAATCTACACAAAATTTTCCATCGACGCCTAATTTTATTTGTTCCTATACTTGTTTAAATTGTCATAAAATGACGCTCTCAAATCGAGGTTAGTAGTAATTGTGTATTAAAAATCGGTCTGATGCCTTTAGAATGTTGTATCTCTGACCCAAGTGGGGTCAAACACATTTTGAACAATCGCGTTTTTAAATTTTTTAATGTTGGTTATAATAACGAAAAGAAGACATTCTAAAAATTTGGCTCCTCTGATTCCCATAGTAATCAAATGGAGCAACGGAACCCAAATGTCGGATGCTCTAGCTCTGCAAATATTCATCCCTTATACAATCTGAAACCACCAGTAGATTTTCCATACGATTTTTGACAATCACGTTCTTTTCGTATTACGTTTTGTTACCTTCCCAGGAGTAATACGAGTTCCAATAGTGGTAGTGTCCAATACCTATGGAGGCTTGAATTTTTTATTTAGGCTTTAAGGCCTGATTGAAGCCGTTACTTAATTCAAAAATACTGTATTTAGTTTCTGGATTTGAAGGTTATCGGCATTACCATAGCTTTTTTTTTCGTGGACACGTTGTTTAAAATTTATTAAGTTTACAATACTTCTCGTATTTCAAAAACCTAGTTAGTTACTTAATTTTACTTAAAAAAGGGTATATATGTGTTCATCCCCGACTAGTCCCAAAGCTGGATTAATGATGGCTATACCAACAATTATTGGTCCACTGACGGCATAACCAGTAGATGCATAGCCAGTATAATGCCATCACGATGCAATTAGCTGATGCCGAATTAGGTATTTTTAGGGTTAAATGGCCTTACCAACAATTGCCAGCAGGTAATCAGGTTTCGTTATGCATATTCATCTATTGTACATAACATTGAGCGGGGACACATCTGCAATTCATTCAGTCGTACAAATTTAGATCTAGGAAAATTTGACAGTATGGGGGGTTTTTGTAGAATGCGGAAACTATATAGTTTTTGTGGAAACAGTTTTGAAGTGCCATGTCGTTTTGAGTTTCAAGCTCTGTTTATATTAATAGCCTCTTTAGCTGCTATTATAACTGGCTTCTGGCGGTTTTATCTACTGGTAGGAATATGCCAAGTGTTCTGAGATGGAACCTAAAATCTGTAATAGGTTAGTATTAGCCGATTTACACCCCACGCATTTATGGGCATATAGATCGGGAAGTTGTATCACATATATGCTGTTTTATAAGATAAAAATCATAAGAATAACTAAACTAATAGAGTTATTATGATATGACGAGAATGAGAGGATAATCTAAAGTTAAACTTATAATTAACCGATTATTAAACACGTGTCGCAACGAAATATTGATTGGGTTAGTAATGCCAGTAAAGTATAATCCTATGTACAATATCCCATGTAAACTAATTATTTTAGCGCTTGATTCTTGAAATTAAGTACACGGCTTCATCAGCCTTAAAGCCAAATAAAACACGCATTCTAATAGCTTCATCCATAGGTATTATGATGACAAACTAACGGACCCATATTGGAACTACGATTATTGACTCCTGGGCAGGTACACAAAATCGGAAATACGAACCGATAGAAACGCGTGAATGTGTCAAAATTCTATGGTAAAGTTATTACACTGCGTAGTTCAGATTGTGGATAAGGGATGAATTTTGCCAGAGCAGTGTAGATGATTTTTCAGAACTTTAGTGGTTCCGCTTTGCTTTTCCCATTTTATGTTAATGATTACTATATGAGGTATCAGACGGAGTCAATATTAATAGACATGTCTCTCTGTATCGGATATCTATTAACCCAGCTAATTAGACAATAAAAGATTCGCGATTGTTCAATATGTCTTTGACCCCACTTGGGTTCAGGATTACCAGACATTTCTGAAACCCATCGCAAAAGATATTTTATCTAATACTATAATTTACTACTATGCCCTTGATAATTAGAGAGTACACATAAACATTGACTTTCAAATGGTCACATTTCTGTACACAAGCGCGATAATTACGAATAATGTGCAATGTTGAGTAGGCTGTCATGATGTCATCAATATCTGGCTGTATACGATCTACCAATGTTCTCGAGAGTCTTAAAGAAAATGTCGCACATACACTAAAACGGAATAGGATACGCGTCAGACAAGGAATTCTGACAACACAACACATGGAATGCCGATGCTTGCTCACATTACTCACTACTAAATCCTGAACTAGATGAGACATAGAACTATTAGCTGATAGACCCACGCGTGCCGGATCAATCTTTTAAACCATTGTATTCCCTAAGTCTAGATACATAATACACGGGTAGGCAGGACGAAAGTTAACTAGGTTTAAGTACAAAACCAGCAAAACCCATCAACACGTGCTGAGAAACTTACATTTTGAGGCCTTTCACTTAAAAACTATACCTGGTTTTAAACCAGAGCTCCCTCACCTCGATAGCTTAAGGCGCGAAACAACGGCGTACTGGTCGACATAAATGGTATTGGCATCTCTGGTGGACCTTCCTGCGTAAACTTGTCTTCTATTAAGAAGTTATGAGTTGACTAGTCCGGGTTTAACCCTTATGTACGAAAAGCAACGGAAGGTTGTTTATTAAAACAATAAAGTTTTACATCAAGTCTTGCAAGTATACTAATATCCTAACAAATAACGAAAAAGATAATCGTGTAAGACAGACCACCGCATTTATCAAGAATATAAAGTATATATAATTAGTAACATAAATACATATAAATTTATTATTATTATTATTATCCATACCACACAATTTAAAACCTCAACGAAAATATCAAAGAGAAAGGACTGAGACATGGAATATAAAATAAGATGACCTCTGCTAGTCCAAAAGAGAAACCTTCCAAACCACCCTCACGAGATGACCTCCGCACAATCGTGTAGAGAATAATAAAAAAACTAGACTGATATCGCCGACACAACTCTAATACCTCAGAAACTACATAAATATTGCGGAAAGATAAATATCATTAAACGGACATCATAATCTACCGGGATATCTCGTTCTCTGCTGGAGAGGAACAGTTCATCACCCCCAGCTACCTAGTATGTGTTACTTACGCATCAAATAAAAGTTTCGAATAAAACTTCATACTATCATTACTACAAGGCTAAGTAGAAGTGGACAAAGCAATAGTATCATCAATGAGCTAACCTCTTTGGTTGTTATGTAGGCAGGTCCCAATTCATTTCGCTCAAAAAGGCTTTCACCCAACCAGGTTCCTTTTTCCTGTTGCCTCTTTTCGTGGTGTATATGTCGGCGTATGTATGCCCATTTTGACCAAGCATTCCACACTTGTTGCAGTCCAGCTGCTTCCATTGCCAATAAGGATTTTCTCAACCAGTAACGATTGAGAGTAAACCCTTTCCAGTACAGTTCACGTTGGTGGAATGGATCTGCTACAGCGTGACAGTTGATATCCGGAAGGCCGGTTTCCATTCTAGAATACTCCGTTTGCCAGAGCAGGTCGGCATAAATTGTACTTGTCTTCGTGTATGCGGCATATCTCGTATTTCCAGTAACCGTATTTAAATAAAATCCCTCATGTTTCTCATACTCCTCATGATTACTTGCGAATTTAAAAAAACTGACATTCAACTTATCTTCTACTTTTCTAATCTTAAAATCCAATTCAAATCGGCGAAAAGACTCATCATGGTGTAACAAGAGTTTGTAGCCTACATCTAGAAGTTTGCTAAGGGTTGGTATTGTTTCAATTGGCTCTTGAACTATCGTTAAGCTAGTTATCTGGCTTTCGTAATATGAACGAATAATGAGACCAGAAATACTAGACAACATCACGAGTCTGCAAGGAACTAGCTGGGTATACTGACCAATTGCAAGTCCTACAATCCCAATTACTTTGGAAACAGAGCTTGAAAATGATTTAGTTAAATTAATAGCAATTAAAAATAGTGTCACTAGGAAACACATGCAATAGAGCCAAAGCCTTGAAGTAAAAGGCACTATCCAGTGATGCACACTAATTTCTCCTATAATATCATTTCTTTCTTCCCTTCTGCAATAGATTGCCATATACTCCCATTTCCCTGAATGCATTATTAAATCTGTTGTATCACCCTTTGAACCCAGGAACTGACGAACCACTGGGCTATAAATATACTGATTGTTTTTGTCTTCCTTAAACGCCTGGTTTCCTGATGTCGAAGCCGTATCAAATATTTGTAGTGTAAAATTGTGATAAGCTGACAGAGACACTAGTGCCATCACACTGTAGTCGCAATCCCAATAGAGTAGCTCTGATACCCGATTAGAGCATATATTGAAATCCCAAGCCCTAACTATAACAAATGTAGGATAGAACCAGATTGCAATCGGTCGCTTCTCTGCCTTAAACAACTTTTTCTTGTGTAGACTTATGGGTGGGAGTACTTCTTCAAAGGCCTTCGTTTTAAACCAACCACTTGGACAGTAGTTGTTGCACATGTAATGCCAATATACAACCACTTTTG
>LJIJ01005440.1:0-11838 GCA_001718145.1 Orchesella cincta
AGAGCCCCGCGTGCAAGATAATACCTTGAAGGCCCCTTCTCAAATACCCGATGAATGAATTTTAACGACATTAAACTTTTATACGGTGCAAATCTATACATTTGAGTATTTCGAGAGTTGTCCCCATCGCTTTATGTAGTATACATTTTATTTTTGCTTTTTGAAGTGGCAACACAACAGGACCAACCAAAGACTGTTGTTTTAAAATAGTCTATTTTGCAAACGCACCAGTAACTTTCCCTTTCTATATACAAGAAGCATTACAAAAGTGAAATCTTTGCCATATAAGAAATGCATGTTAAGTAAAATTGGAAACTAATGATTGCAGACAAACGTTTTGTGGAAATGAATAATGTTCGTTATTTTACTAAAGTTTGTTTTTGAAATGTAGCAGTTGTTCACTGACAACAAAAGTATTGAAGTATTAAGTTTCGGTCATGTCACAACATTTTTCAAACGACAACTCAGCACAGGAAGAGAATCATATTTTTATAGTTTACAGCATACCTTTGGCTTTGTGTAGTTTTGGTATAAAGTTAGTGACATAGTGCATTTACATATAAAACTCGGGGATTACTCATTCAGCACACATTATTTCCCCTAAACAATGCGCAAGTAATTGTAAGTAAGAAGGGTTTGGTTCAGAATATACTTAAATGAGTACTCAAGTGCTAATTCAGTTCAGTTATTTCAAATATTTCATGCCTCATTTGAAAAAATTATACTTACATAGGATTCCTATTTAGTTCGTCACCTTGCTTACGATAAACAAACACAAGTTTTGAAAAAAAATATACAGTGACTCTGAGTAATAGGTCTACATACATATAAATAACCCACCAATTTTCAATAAAATGTTTCGAACATTATTAGATATAATTGGTTTAAACAACAAAACCAGTAAATATGTGTAAGTAGTTAAAAATCAAATCCTTCTTTGGCCCCGACCCCGAGGGCCCCCCAAACCTTCTGTGGGCCAGGGGCCCGGTGCGACGCACCGGCTGCACCCCCTATAGTTCCGCCACTG
Organism: Orchesella cincta; assembly: GCA_001718145.1. Taxonomy (NCBI): domain Eukaryota; kingdom Metazoa; phylum Arthropoda; class Collembola; order Entomobryomorpha; family Orchesellidae; genus Orchesella; species Orchesella cincta. The sequence goes on from LJIJ01005440.1 coordinate 1,028, forward strand.
CAATCAATGTATTAGTTAACATTTGCGTTGTGCAAAGAAATGAATCACTCCCAATTTCACATGGAATTTTTATTTGATGATATTTGAGAGTTAGAGTAAAGTATAAGCGAATCGAAAATGGTGAGCCGAGTGAGGAGTAATTATGACACGACGCTGATTAGTAATTTTGCTGGTTTATCAAACCGTCACGCTGAGATCTACCCACCCCCTCACCCCTGTCACGCCCGTAATGCTACCTCTCGATCCAACCCATCCACCATACCACCGTTATGTTTGAAATGGACGACTCCTTATAACCCAGTTTGGAAACGATTCACGCGAGTGAATTTCTAATAAATATGCAACGCTTGACTATTAAGATAAAACAAAAAGTATAACATGTAAAAAATGCATTAAAACGTATACAGATTTGTAGTTCCCTGATAATAAATGCACCCAATGCTTCCAATACATCCTGCAGCAAAGCATTTAGACTGTGTATTATAGCTTGTAAAACCCTATCTGCAATTTAAGGGCCGTACCGACGGTGGAGCAAGCTGGAGCGACTGCTCCAGGTCGGAAGCATGGAGGGCTAAAAAAGGTCGGACTTTAAATTCAATCTCAGACTTACATTTTCAAAAGTATGTACTTGTATCGTTGAAAAGAAATTATATTGATGTTTTCTGTCAGTTTATTGTTTAATTTTGTATTCAGTTGGTATTCACTTATGTTATTTATTAGATTTAAACTGTGGAGTACAGAAGGTACATATGAATGCAATCAGGCCTGTTCTTACCGGCAGCTCATTGTTTTACCATACCTAGTTCTTTAATTCTGGATAACTTTGGGAATTTCGATATCGGCAGAATGGCAATGGACAGAGGTGATAAATCGTTTTGGGTATAATATGTCGACCGCTTGATTAAAAATCTGAAAAAATATCAGGTTAAGCATGAAAAATCCGACAAGTCAGCCTCAGACAGGTTTAACGATTCGCTTGTAGTTATGATTTGGTTCCGTTTTTGGGTTGATTATTTGATTGATGTGTTTAATTTATATGGTCAATTTTAGCGAAACTTCAGTCTGCAATTTTAAAATCAAAAACAGTGACAGGCTTAGTTTTAAAAATTGTTTAATTTGTCGACAACTCTTCAGTCTCGAATATCGTTCCTTCTTGTCCGATCTTTGGCAAGTACGGACAAAGTTCCATTTTTGTGAACCTGCATCATATTGGCGTGTTAACGCGCGTTCCAGTAAAATATCTTGCAAATATTGCCCATTGCAAAAAAAATAAAAAATAAATCTTTTGACAGCAAAGCTGGATAGGCACTTTTTGCATTACATCATTTTCCTAAATCGTAACACCTGATCCTACTTTAACATTGTTTAGTGTTAAACTGGAAGTAGAAGACACGTAAAAAATACGCAATGGATTTTCAGAGTTGGTAAAAATTCAATTACTGAATAATAAAATTGATCATCTGATTTTTATGACCAATAAACGCAATTTTTACGATTCAAATACTAATGAGTAAACTTATTTACACAAATAATTCATTTAGCCCGCCTACAAAACTGTAGTAGATACAGAACCATTGAACCATACACACTAAGCCAGACATTAAATGCAACTGCTTTTCCCATGAATAGCCATTTCACTTCAAGAACACGGTAGTCAAGAAAAAACTGAAACAACTAATATTTTCACTCCGATTTTGAGTATTTCGAATCTGACACAAACAGCCAACAAGGATCAAATGGAACAGCTTCTTGTAGGGCTTGAGCTTTTAGCAGCAACATATTCAAACTCCTTATTTACTTTGATTCGTACTACGTACACAAGGATATTACTTTGAAAAGCGTTTCTCTTTCTTTTATAATTGTTGCAGGCGTGCAAAATTCATAGGTCATCACATGAGGGTTTACGGTATAGTTTAGTTATCTTTAGAGAAAAATGTTTAAAACTAAACTAAACTAAACTTTAGAGAAAAATGTTAGGAAACGGATTCAAATCCTTTATTCACATTATATTACATGAAACATCAAAAAATTGCATGCGTTGAAGAATGCTACTGATGAATGATGACCAAGAAACTACTTAGGTACTGGAGTTGAAAGTGTTCTCATATCGTCGCATTTATGCTTTAAATATATTCATTGCCTTTATCTATGATGGATTACAATTACAAAAACTGATTAAAGCTCATAAACTATAAGAATTATTTTTCATTTTTTCTATCTGTTTCGTTACTTTTATGATTACTTTTTAAGTCACCTTTACAAATTAAAATTTTTGATTCCAGCATAAATCATAGTTGTGCAATTGAAGATTACAATGCTTCTGCTCGAATTTGTCCGTACTTATGTCTTCATCTTCATAATGAGCTTTAATAACTTCCCTAGGCAAAACATGATTTAAAACCAAACCTTGCGTGTACGTAACTTAAGGATAATACTTAGGAAGGCCACACTCCTTCTAAATCTCAATACTTGAAAATTTATTTAGTTTAAAACCGTAAATAAGGAAAACATTGACAATTTACCTCGTAAGACAGAAAACCACAAGTATAGAGCTGTCAAAAATATATTAATAAAAAGAACCGTTTTTAGTTATGACGGAAGACTATTAGTACCGCGCGTGTTGCTTGAGCATTTTAAACTTACAAATCAATATATTTTCAGAATCTGAGCATTCGGTACTTTGGGTCTAATTTCACATTCCTAACTACAAAATGCAATAAACTGAGACAATCATTTAGGTAGACAGACGGAGTCTGATTTTCCAGAGAAAGGTTCTATTGCTCGCAGTGCCTCTAAAGCTAAAGTTTAATTAAAAATATTACATATTTAGTGTACGAACGCTTGAGTTATAAATAAATTTCCGATCTCTTAAGCCGAAATAAATTACTGATAAAATTATTACAATTTTATTCAGAAACTGGAAGTTAATATGAAGTATCTCTAATTTCTACCATATGGAGTTTTACCGTTCGCTGTCACATGAATCACCTTCAGTAGATAAAAAATTTAAATGAAATTTGTTAGCATGATTATTTAAGGTTAAGTAAATTTAACATTTTATTTCAGTTCAGATTGCTTCGTTATGGATAATTGTAGATCAAGCCAATCTCTCGGAAAGTCCACTTTTCTTTATTCCGGTTCATTACGCTTGTGGCGTTGTGTGCTGTAAAATTTAAAAAAAAATTCGAATTTATGTTTGAGCTTCAGAACCAAAATCCGTATGATTATTGAAGTTATATTCACTGTGTACCAAATTGCAGATTCGATAGGTTTTGCTTTTCTACATCCTTCTTACTCTGTCCAATTTGTTGACCTCGTGTGGATTTTAGTAACGGCACAAAGCTAGTTTAGTAGTTTAGCTCTTGTATATTAGCGTAGCTTGCTCCAGAACTGATATCATTAGTGGTTTAAATATTGTTTTTATAATTGAAACTAAAATTTAAAAAAGTCCATTCATTCTTGGTGTCTACGCACTCCATGACCCGAGGATGAAACCCTAAAAACAAGTTGATATGGTATCATTGTGAAAAAATTATCACATGATAAATTTAAATTGGCTGCTAAACTGACTGTTTATGATGATGAAACCATTGCTTCCATGATGAAATTATTTTTTGACTTACAATTAAATTTGCTGCTTAGGTTCTCCTGATTCCTTGTAAAGATGTGTTGCCACTGTAGTTAATTAAAATAAAAGAAGTGGAAGCTTCGTTAGTTTACAAAGACAGAACTCTTTCAACTCCTTTAACCGATGATAAATGTTTGTGAGAAAAGGCCAGCAGCTAATCCATTCAATCCACTTCTTGAGAGGCTGAAACCAAACTGACTTCAGAAAACGTTTACAAGCTCAAGGGGCATTGCAGCTGACTACTTCTCAAGACACATTGCGAGTGAGCCGAAAGAAAGAAATAATATTTATTTTTACTCACACGGTGTCTTATAGTTCATCTATCTCGATTTGTATGGATGGAAGATGTCTTAATGAAGCACAGAGAGTATGCCATATTTCGAGCGCTCATCTTACCCATCAGCCCAAGCAAGCACTAGTAAGATTGTGATACACAATCCAAATTGGAATATCCTTAGCGGACGAAGTTAAAAACATAAAATTAGAACAAAAAGCCACGTCATTCATATATGTATGTTTTACTGAGGTAATAATGTTTAACTTTGTTTCCTAATGCTTTTAAGATGGCGAGTCGATTCGCTATATTTTCATTTGTATTTAAAAAGGTATATGGAACATTGAAGTGACCCAAACAGGAAAGTTGTACTACAATGCTCAACGATGTTCAATTAACAATAATGTGTATCCAATAGATTGCAAAAATATATGACTCGATTTGGTAAAATATTACAAACAGGCTTGTGCAGGAACAAGAAAAAGATATTGCAAATACAATTCCAATCCATTTTTGTAACCGTGAAACGGGCGAGTAAATCTCGTTTTAGTAAGATAGCCTCAGCTTTTGTAGCAAACGTAAAGCATGCTGATGGCCGGACGTGATGAGAAATCATAACCAACTCTAGAGCTGTATGAAATTACTCGAGACCCCTGCAGCTTTCCTCAAGTTATGCTTCTACTACTATCGTCTGTGAGAACACGAATTTTTTTTAAACCTCATAAATATTGTTCACGGTTCAAATCCTTCCAAAACATGTTGAAGGTATTCAACCGGAACAATTTTGTCTTCCCCTTTTCACGAATAATTTAGCCGTGAATTTGGAGCTTAAGTTGCAATATAATATTCTCCGTAAGGCAAAATGACAAAGTGACATTTATAACGTTAAATCATAGTTTTGACGGACTTCGTTTTATTATAAAAGTGAAGTTGTAATGTGAGTGTCTATCCATTCGTTCAAAAACTGTCATGCAACCACAAAATATTAATTAGTTTTAGACTAATGAAAGTGGTTCCAAACTACAGCAGTATATGTTCCCAGTCAGTGTTTATTTCAAAAATTATAGCTATGGGCACGTTAGAGAAAGCCAAACCTAGACCACTTACTACTAGATGTGATGTGAAAATCCGATTCCAAATAAATATACTACCATTCTTGAGAGCAGAGGACATTCTTTGTAGCCGCCAACACACGTAAAAATGCACAATTATAAAAATGTACGAGACAACTATTTAGGGAACTCTAATACCGAATTTTCCTGCAACTCTATTAGCGAAGCATCGTAGGCGTAGGAGCTTTTGTAGTAGTAGCAACAATAGTAGTACGGTAGTGCACATCAGTCTCTTGTGTATTTCATATCCTTTTCTTCGTTTTCACATCAGGTAGTCAGCAGACGTACGTAGTGTAAAAACCGGAAAAAACATGGAACGCTGGCAGCCAGCTAACCATTTCAGCTTTCCCTATCATCAGCTCAAGAGCAACAGGCAGTTCTGTGTAAAAGGGTTCCTTTTGGGGGAAAGTAAGATTTGCTGCAGCTGGTATTTGTGCTTATTAGTCGCAAAACTATGGGATCTTCGGTTTGTAAAGTAATTTGTCCAGTTCAAAATGTTGATAGTTTTGAAAGGGAACGTAATTCATCATCCAATACCTTCTACGTCGCTTGAGAAGACCGCTCTGGCTACGTTAGTCATCAGCCAAAATGAAGTGAGGAATGCCGCCCCAAAAGATTGAAAGGGGAAACTTAATGGGTAATGCATTGGTTCGACTGGCGAAGTTTTAAATTCCCTCGAGTATAAAAGGTCTAATACGCTACAATTAGTTAAGTGCCCTAGACCTAACGCCGAGCGCAGATGGGGCGGGACGTAGCAACGCCACGCCGATGCGGTCAGGCGTTTGGGCGCAGAATCTGTTGAGAATGGGATTGCGGCAATTTGATGGAAGGCGCGACAGCCTCCTCCAAAAAAGACTGGGTGGGGTGGGGGTTTGCGCGCGGGTAGTGTATGAAGCAGTTTTCCAGGGTTTACTTTTGGAATGGTATGGAGGCATTGGATTTTGGGGTTACTGACGAGTTGCTTTGAGGATAATACGGTTTAGAGGGACTGTCGGACGAGGCGAGGAAGACCGATTTGACAACAGGCACATCTGAGATCTTTAGCAAGCCAATAACATAGGGGGTGAGGTTGTGTACTGCGTTAATCATGATATCAGGTTTAATATTAGTGTAGGTGGACAGGCCATAGCGCGAGTACCATTTTTGGGGGTGTACCGATGTGTTACTCAGTGGGGTCGTCGCCGGACCGTTGCGGCGAGGACGTTTGCTGGTGGTGTAATGTTCAATGGTGAGAAGTGCGAAGGGAACGGTCTAAACTCTGCGATTTGGGGAAAGGGTGAGTTGAGATGAGTGTCGTAGAGTCGCCTGGCATTATAGGAAGAATTTGCTGTAGGAAGTTTAGCTCAGGTGGACGGCCGAAGAGGTGGGCAAAGGGTGGGAAATATCCATTTTAGGATCACTACGACTAAATGGCTTACTCTTAAGTCTATTCGTTTGAAGAAAAGTTAAGTACTAACACTTTGTGTGGTTAAGAATGCCAAGGAGGCGAGGTTCGAGCATAGAGATCGTTGGATTAACAGAAAGATACGATAGCCAGAGCGCGTGCTCACGGTCACGCTGTTTCTGGCGATTTCTGCGAGTAGTTTAAGGTGGTGTCGGCTGTAGTTTCTATCAGAGTGTGAGAGCGGTGTGTAGTGGTTATCTCAAGACTGGACGGGTGCGTAAAATCTTTACGCTTAAGCAGAAACAGGTGATCGTGCGAGTGGTATTGTGGAGGGGTGGGGGTTAAACACTCGTGTATTAAGTAAGGAGTATAGACAGTTGCGCTTAGTTATATCGCTTCCATTTGATTGCTTGTATGTCTTATTCACCTTATGTGTTTATGTTTATGTTTGGTTATATTCTATTCAAAGCAAAAGAAAAAATTCAAAACCCTTGGTGAAAATTATTGACGCTCGGATAATCTTAATCAGCCGTGCTCTTATTTCTGTTTTTCCTCGACATCCGAATTGTTCATCTAGCCTTGAAAATATACCAGTCTGCTTACCTTTTCATATTTGCAGACATTGAGATGTCACAACAGCAAGCTATTCAGAGACGTATAGACTTTCGAAGAAGGCGAGCATGTTTGTTATCTAATTCCTTTTTGTTTGTTTGTATGCTATATTTTTAAGGTTTTTGTTTCATGTCATTTCTACATTTCGACATCTTCGGTTTTCGAACCATCAACCTTGCCTCCCTTCGTAATTCAATAGTGTTTAAATTTAAGCAAGCATATATGAATACAAGTAAAAGTATATCAATCCCAATTCAGAAGTATTGTATTGATTATAGATGAGTTTCATTTCATGTCACATGATCTTTTGATGCCAGCATTTTCCCGTATGTCTATCATCTTGCCTAGAAGCTCATTTGTATTCAACGACAGATTGACAGGAATGAAAAAATTTTAAGGACGTTCAATGTTGTGGAAAAATTACATGGATTCCTTGGTCATGATCAGCACAGATTTGTGTTACATTTTTGAATGAAAAGAAATTATTATAATAGTAAAAGCTCGTAAAAACGATGATGTATAACTGGCCAACTTCTGCATTAAAACTCCAAAATCAGAATTGAAAATAAGCTGGTCATTCATAATGGTATTTTAAGTGGCTCTATATCTCACCAAACCAAACAACTTCAACCTGATGTACCTCCAACAAATCCGTTGTGGCCATCATGAGCAGTTTTAACGTAGGTACAATACGTAATATACAATGCAGGTATGCAAAAATATTCAAGAAAAGCTTACACACGTTTACTTTGTAAAACTCTTACAATTTTTTATTCATGATTGGTTAGTAGCGTGATTTCTCCGGAGGCATTGATTTGTTTACTTGATCATATGAATATTATTAATTTATATGTGAAGGAATCGGTTTGAGAGGACATTTTTGATAACAAATGATTTTAATTAGTCGAGCTTTATTATTAATTTATCATTTGATTTTAGCAAGTATTTTGAATTACATCATAAAAGGTTTAAGTAACTATTCTAGTACCTTCATACAAACAACATTTCATGGTGTCAGCTCCATTTCAGCTCGAAAATGCAAATATTTTTTAATATTCCTTAAGTCAATGTGTAAAACATTCATGAGCTTTTTATGTGAACTAAAAACTTTAGTTAATAACTTTTAGACTAAAAATTGCACGAGTATGTTCAACATGTTCCCCATGAATACTCTCGAGATCTTCTAGTTCCAGACTGCCAATGTGCATAAGTATTTCAAGATTTCTATCCAAAAGTGGTTCAAAAGTTAACGAACGAAATGTAAACAGGAAAAGAACAAACAACAGGAAATATTTCCTGAGAAATCAAAGCAACCAGGAAGGGAAAGCAACTTTCGGTTCTCTGAAGCAACCAACAAACATTTATTGATATAATGCTCCGAAGTTCTATTAGGAACCTAACAAGAGTATACATTACGTGACAAACATCCGGTCTTGGTCAACATGGTTGTGGGAATGCTCTAAAACGTGCCTAGCCAAAACACTCCAGTAGTTTGATTGATGAAGATGATATATATGAGGGTTGCCAATTATTTAAAGTGCACGCGGAGTAGCTGAATGCAACAGTAAATTCAACCCATAACCGTTCTAAACGAAAAGATAAGTATTTAAAACATCAGAAACGCACCGGAACAACTCACTAGCGGTTTAAACTGACAAATTTTAAATTCACAGAAAAAGTCAAGGAATAAAATAGAATTCAACTAACGAAACGAATATATAAATAATGAAGGTTAATATGAAAACTACGTCATAGATGCATTTGTTTGTCTTCTTGATCAGTAAAACCCGTGTTTTGCTCCATTCAATGCTCTAATACTCAAAACGTACTACGACTTTGTTAAAAATACAGTATTAAAACTTGTGCTTACATTTCAAATGCGTCCCTTGGTCTGCTACTCCACAGACCAGGAATATGTGGTTCAGCTTCCTTGCTATAATGCTTTCTGTAAGAAAATTTTCTCATTAAAGGAGGTTGATGTTCTCTCTATGCGAGCCTACTTCTTGCAATTAGAAGAGGAATTGAAAAAGACGTTTACTGAAGTAGAACTAAATTCACAGCTCTAAGTCAACTTTGTCAACTAGGATCTAGAATGTGTTGGTTTTACTTGCTACTGAAGTGTACACAGGAAGGGGCCAGCATAATGAGTAAAAACCACAAACGTTTGAGGTCTGCACGAATTCAAAACTAACTTCATTTGAACCGAATCGATGAGTTCACGAAAATATCTTCTCTGAAGTAACTATACTCAGGATATTTCAATGCGTAAACTGATACGGAATCTTTGAGGTAAGTCATACAAAAATTATGACTTACTTGCTGTGAAATTCAGAAAAACTGAATAACTGGGCTTCCAAGTGCCTTCGTTTTATGAAACTATATTTTATCTTCCTTTCGGCTGTCTCTCCTCTCACATAAAACTTTTTTTGCATCATGTACACAAGAAAGTGTGACTGAATATAGGATAGTATGTTTAGTATTTAAATTTGGCTGCTGCCTTACTAGCGTAGACGTGTAAAGCTTGAATATTATACCATACCCGCAAGTAAAATTCCGTTATTAGCTTGCATGTCGACAGCAATTGCAAAGCAATGGAAAGAGTTTATGTTAGGTGACTGGCACAGCGGAGGGACTGCAAGTTTTACAGCCTGTTCATACTAAACATTTTTGTGACCTCTTAGACAAACACTGACGTTGTTTTTAGCTTGTTATAAGAAATCAGCTAGCATTGCTTTGGGGGTTCCGTAGCAAGTTTGAGAGATAGACTAGTTAGATGAGTAAGTCTGCCGAATCGACGATAGAAATGGATTGGAGGGGTGAACAAGGAATCTATTTTTCCGAGTTAGCTTCAACCAACATAATCGTTTTATTAGACAGCGTTTATAAAAACGAAGAAAAATCTACTTAACTAATTTAATTATGATAACAGAATTAGACTATCCGTTTCATAGTTTACAGGTGGTTAGAAACCCAACACTTAATATCCATAAAAATGAGTAATTCTGAATTTATGTACAATTTTGCATCCGGATTTGCTAAAGTGAAGTACACTACTAACATTTAAAGTATCACGAATGCCTCAGTAATCTAAACCTTTCAGTCTGCAGAGTTTAGATAAGCTTTTATGTTTTCGTTTCATGACTTCGTGGCTTTGTTTATCAAACGTGTCATACCTGGAAAGCTCAAGTTGCACGCAAAAGGAGTAGTTATACAACCATCATTTTTTAAATCAAAGCAAATCAAGTCAGAAAGTCATTTACGAGATCTCAAATATGGTTTCCTTCCAATTGGCTTGAAGTCTATTTCACGATCGCAAACGCTAAGAGTCTAATTGGAGCTACATTTGTTTTTTATTATTTAGCTGTTCCTCATTTTCTGAGACACTCTCAGCTTTATTGCCTAAGCCATTTATGTAGCATTGTATTGTGATTCTCGAATCATACAGTTTAATTTTATTCCAAATTCATATGTTGTTTTTCTTTTCATTAAAATATGACTAGTTGGTCATGCGAGTAATGAACTGCAGTTTTGTGGTTCAGAGTAGACGAGATAAACAAACGACTAGGTGCGTAAGTCTTTGTTTTTTATGTATGCCATAATGATTTTGTGGTGAAATTATTGTTCCAATCTTGTAGTATGTATATTCTGTGGAGACGCTGTGAAAGCCAACAAAGACAAATGAAATGTACTTCCGGTAGTTTTACTTGAAACTGTCAGAAGGCGCGCAATTGTATGTCCGTTTTTCTGTGGAGGAGGAGATGCCCTAATATCAAACTGAGTGTACAATACTCAATACCTGGC
>LJIJ01005441.1:0-11836 GCA_001718145.1 Orchesella cincta
TCTGATCAAAATGCTTGCTATAATCACATTTGTTGGAAATGTATGGTAAGGAATGGCAAGTTTATAGAAGGCGTTTGCTAAACATGATCAATGAAATACTTGTTGAGTGGAAATATTTTAAGAGAAATGAAGCTTTGTTAGTAAGGGTTAGAGCCTATCCTTCAAACAGGCAAATGATAGCTGCTAGAAATGAGAAAAGTATTTAGATTAACGCTTCACGAAATACACAGAATTATTGAAGTCATTTGAAAGACTCTTTAAATTAGTTAGCATAACGGTCATTTATTCAAATTATAATTGCCTTGAACAAAGTCAAAACACTATATTATCTATGGGGGGTTATTAAAAAATTTCAAAATTGAAAAGGTTTGAAACAAATTAGCTCCAAAGTATACTTAGGAATGCAAACTTGTTCGGAACAATTCACTGGGTTTGATAATTAACACGATAATTTATCGAAGCTTTTTCGATAACTTACCGCAAAGGTTTTGCTGGTTGCCAACCATTCTAGAATCAAGAAACCTTGATTTAACCCTCTGTATACAATAATTTAATTCAATTGAGCTAATATAAAAATAATAACTGCATTTACTTAATTTCTTTAGTATCATTTCTATAAATATAACGTTATGTGATCAAAATATTTGCATGCATTTATTTTCTTACTTAATGTCAAGCCATCAGCCTAAACTGGAAAATCACGTCTGGATTGAGCTTAATTAAGAAATTTAAACGGCCTCGAAATAAGCTTCCACTAAAAGTGGTTTTAGTTTTCGTTAATCAAAATATACTAAATAGCATTAAATCTATAGTACGCAGGAGAATTGGATGAGGTAGTAAATCAATGGCGAATTGTACTCCAATTTCATAAAATGTACGGTAAGGAATTTTGCGGGAGTTATGGAAACCGCCTTCTTAGCGTCAATTTGTCGTGCTTTGTTTTTACTCGCAGTAGTTGCAACGAGTAAATTTTTGATATTTCTTAACTGCAATTTTACAATTATCACAAGTTTTCCAATATCTGGCAACATTACAATGTGGCCTGCAAAAGAAACTGGCAGTACTCATGCTACCGTACCAGAATAGCTTCGGTAGTTGCTCACCTCCTTTTAAAGTTATAGAAATGGTTGCAACGGTCACCCAAAAGTCATAAATAAGCCAATATAAACACATGAAAAAAGAACTTTCCATTTTCTTGAAAACCAAAATGACTTGAGATTGAAATTAAAAATGAACTACTCCCCAAGTCCCGAGCATTAAACGATTTGTTACGCTTACAAAGCTATCAAAAATGAACAACAGCAGTGCACAGACTGAAAGAAATACACCTGCAAGTTTCAAGGGATACTACATCAATACACCTGTTCTCACACTAAACGATGTGAATATCTCTATTCTGGAGGCGCTCAGTGGGTTCATTGAGAAGTTCTTCAGATATGAAGTATGTTCCCTCGACGTTCCAACCCAGTGCAAGTGCGGTAAGTAAAAATGGCGTGGATGTCAGTCCAACACTGCCAGACAGACAAATTTGGCCGTAGTTTATCATTAGCTTTTGGTGGGGTGTTTGTTCTCTGCATCTGCAAGAATACAAAATATGTAACAAATTCCCAAACTTTTCCAATTTAAAAGTCATTTTCAAGCTTTGAAAACTGTGGAAAATATTTTTTAAAAACCTTACATCGTTAATAACTGATACAACTTGAAGCCACTGGTTGTACCCTGCAACAAACGAACTTATGTCGGAAAAACAAATAGCCATTAAAATGAAAAAAAGAAAAATGAAAGCTGCGGCACAAAATACAAGGAACTTTTTAATCATTCCAAATTTTCCGATGGATGAAGAAAACCATATCGAAGAAGGGAAAACGCTTGTAAAAGTCCAAACAAAAAACAAGTAATATGTTAATCCCAAAATGTCCATTTCCACTTTCCGTTTTGAGTACTATAGAAGAAGTACTAAAGTCAAACTCAAATGGAAATGGAAGCATGTAGAAATAAGATAGTTTTTGAGTTTAAATGCGAGTTCTTGATAGTGTTTAACATTTTTGAATGTATATCTCAAAGTTTTTAGAATAAACGGAAACGCTTGGCTCAAAAGCTAATGCAAACAATCAACCCGACAATGCCACAATGCCTGTTCCGTGTTTGTTGACGCAAGTGTTTTAGTTTTTTAAACGAACTAAAATTGCATGAAAATTTGACGAAAAAATATCAAATAAACATGATGCAAGAGGAAGTAGTTTGAAATTTTTTTCTATAATAACCCGTTTCTACGAGTACAGACCGGGACTATGACGCTTTAAAAAAACAGGAAACAAATCAGTGGTTTGACTGTTTTTCAATTGGGTTGTATTTTATTAAGCAATATTAGCTCCGAGAGAATTTAAAATGATTGCGTTTTTATTTGGCAAAGCTTTTACAGTATAAATAAGTCCTAGACAATTACATAGGAAACAAAAACTAGATTGTACGTTATTATTCGTGTACGTTTACTGACAAAAAAATTCGGACGACTGTAATAGCGTGCCAATAGTCATGATGTTACAAAAATATAGACAGTGATTGCATACATTTTATTTTAATTTTAGTGGGCAGCTAATAAAATTGACTTACGAATATCTAAGTAAAGCTACTGGCGATTGGAGATGAATTTTCGGCAGCACGAATACATACTTAGCGTGTTATTTTACATGAAATGCAATAGGCATGCAAAATTCCATTACAATCGACCTTTACTTAGATATTTCGTAAGTCAATTTATTAAGTGCACTAAAATTAAACGGTATGCAATCATGGTCCATATTTTCGTAACATCATGACTATTGGCAGCGCTATTACAGTCGTCCGGAATTTTTTTGTCAGTAACGTACGAATAATACCTACAATCCAGTTTTTGTTTCCTATGTAATTGTCTAGGACTTATTTATACTGTTATAGGCATTTTGCCAAAATAAAAACGCAATCATTTTTAATTTTCTCGGAGCTAATATTGCTTAATAAAATAGAACCCAACTGATAATCAGTCAAACCATTTGATTTGTTTCCTGTTTTTTATAAACGTCATAGTCCCGGGTCTGTACTCGTAGAAAACAGGGTTATTATAGAAAAAATTCAAACTACTTCCTCTTTCATCATGTTTATTTGCGATTATTTTTCTTCAAATAATTTTCATGCAATTTAGTTCGTTTAAAAAACTAAAACACTTGCGTCAACAAACACGGAACAGGCATTGTGGCATTGTCGGTTGATTGGTTTGTATTAGCTTTTGAGCCAAGCGTTTCCATTTATTCTAAAAACTTTGCAGATATACATTCTAAAATGTTAAAACACTATCAAGAACTCGCATTTAAACTACAAAAACTATCTTATTTCTACATGCTTCCATTTCCATTTGAGTTTGACTTTAGTACTTCTTCTATAGTGCTCAAAACGGAAAGATGGAAATGGACATTCTGGGGATTAAATATATTACTTGTTTTTTTGTTCGGACTTTTACAAGCGTTTTCGCTTCTTCGATATGGATTTCTCCATCCATTGGAAGATTTTGGAATGATTAACAAGTTCCTTGTATTTTGTGCCGCAGCTTTCATTTTTCTTTTTTGCATTTTAATGGCTATTTGTTTTTCCGACATAAGTTCGTTTGTTGCAGGGTACAACCAGTGGCTTCAGGTTGTACAGTTATTAAACGATGTAAGGGTTTAAAAAATATTTTGCACAGATTTTCAAAGCTTGAAAATGACTTTTAAATGGAAAAGTTTGGGAATTTGTTACATATTTTGTATTACTTGCAGATGCAGAGAACAAACCCCACCAAAACGGCTAAAGATAACTACGGCCAATTTGTCTGTCTGGCAGTTGTTGGACTGACATCCACGCATTTTTACTTACCGCACTTGCACTGGGTTGGAACGTCGAGGGAACATACTTCATATCTGAAGAACTTCTCAATGAACCCACTGAGCGCTCCAGAATAGAGATATTCACATCGTTTAGTGTGAGAACAGGTGTATTGATGCTGGTATCCCTTGAAACTTGCAGGTGTATTTCTTTCAGTCTGTGCACTGCTGTTGTTCATTTTGATGGCTTTGTAAGCGTAACAAATCGTTTAATGCTCGGGGACTTGGGAGTAGTTCATTTTTTAATTTTCAATCTCAAGTCATTTTGGTTTTCAAGAAAATGGAAAGGGTTCTTTTTTCATGTGTTTTATTTGGCTTATTTATGACTTTTTGGGTGACCGTTGCAACCATTTCTATAACTTTAAAAGGAGGTGAGCAACTACCGAACTATTCTGGTACGGTAGCATGAGTACTGCCAGTTTCTTATTGCAGGCCACATTGTAATGTTGCCAGATATTGGGAAAACTTGTGATAATTGTAAAATTGCAGTTAAGAAATATCAAAAATTTACTCGTTGCAACTACTTGCGAGTAAAAACAAAGGCACGACAAATCGACGCTAAGAAGGCGGTTTCCATAACTCCCGTCAAAAATTCCTTACGGTACATTTTATGAAATTGGAGTAATTCGCCATTGATTACGGTACCTTGATTCTGCTGCGTACTATAGATTTAATGCTATTAGGTATATTTTGATAACGAAAACTAAAACCATTTTAGTGGAAGGTTATTTAGTGCCGTTTAAATTTCTTAGATTAAGCTCAATCCAGACGTGATGTTTCCAGTTTAGGTGATTGGCTTGACATTAAGTAAGAAAATAAATGCATAGCAAATATTTTTGATCATAATGTTATATTTATAGAAATGATATCTAGAAGAATGAAGTAAATGCAGTTATTATTTTTATATTAGCTCAATTGAATTAATTATTGTATAAAGGGGTTAAATCAAGGTTTCTTGATTCTAGAATGGTTGGCAACCAGCAAAACCTTTGCGGTAAGTTATAGAAAAAGCTTCGATAAATTATCTGTTAATTATCAAACCCAGTTGGAATTGTTAATTTGCATTCCTGTTAGTAACTTTGGAGGGTATTTTGTTTCAAACTTTCATTTTGAATTTTTTTAATAACCTCCATGAAATTAATGTTTTTTGACTTTGTTTCAAGGATTTATAATTTGAATAAATGACCGTTTTAGGTAACTAATTTAAAACGTTTTTCAATGACCTTCAATTAAGTTCTGTGTATTTTCGTGGAAGGTTAATCTAATACTTTTGTCATTCTAGCAGTATCGATTTGCCTGTTTTGAGGGATAGGCGTTCCTAAGCCCGTGTACTAACCAAAGCTTCAGTTTCTCTTTAGAAAGTGTTTCCCACTCAACAAGTATTTTTGATCATGTTTAGCAAACGCTTCTATAAACTTGCATTCCTGTACCATACACTTTCCAACAAATTTGGAGTTATAGCAAGTCATTTTGACAGAAAGCTCAAACATTTCATGTGGACTACAAACGTTTTTGGAAAGTACGGCTAAATTATAATTTAATTTGTTTTTGGGCAGTAAGCTCTTTCTTCATGGTGGTAAAGTATTACAGACGCAAAGATGTGGACGTTTTAATCTAACTCTGGCATATTGGCTGGCAGGGATTCTTTCTACAGTGGTGTTTTCTATAGTACGCTGGTATTCTCACGATTCCTTTAGAGTAATCAATAGCTTTCTCACCTCTTTTGAATATGCAAAGTAAGTTTAAGTAGTCTAGTACGCTGATGATTTTAATTGTAGTATTTATAGTTAAAGTAAGCATATTTTTGTTTAGAGAAGTGTAGTGTTATCGGTCAAGCGGGTAGCGTATAGACCTATTGAACACCACTGATAATGATTAGTTAGCTAATTATCAGTTACAATAAATAGACTTTGAGAGAACGCATGTGCGTGTGAGTATGATTTATTATAGAATGACGATCCACTGGCTTCTCCTCAATCTACATCATCCACGAGAACAGAGTTTGAGTGTATGTGCCTAGCCTATCTCACAATCATAGAGTAATAATATGAGCAGGTAACCCGTATTCCACATCCCCCTTCGAAAGATTTTTTGTACAATAAAAAATTACATTTCATTAATTAATCTCTTTGGTGGTTTAACTGCTCTTCCACTGCGAGTCCGGTAAGGGGTTGATGAGGAATCCTGGGATGGTCCGAAATCTGAACAATGGGAATCTGCATTTTCTTGAAAATTCTTAGGCACGGGTCGATCGGAGTTCTCAAGATTGGTAATACCTTCATCATCGTCTTCCGGGAGAGTTGTAGAATGGGCCTTGGTCAAGTGAAAAGAATTGCGTCTGTATCTTCCTGTCGTAGTATCTACAAAGTACGATCGGGGTGTTTCAGCTTTTCCAGTTACAGTGGCCCAGGTGCGTAAATCCTTTATCCACACAATTTCTCCTGGAGAAAGTTCATCCTTCTCGCGTACCCGTGGTGTTTATCATAATTAGCTTTTTGACTCATTCTTCGCCTTTCTTCTCGTTGCTGAAGAGCCTCTTGGTCAATGCTCACCGGAACTAAGCGCGTTGGGTCCATAGGTAAAGTTGAGCGGATCCGTCGGCCAAATAATAATTCAGCGGGGCTGAATCCGTTCTGGAGAGGAGTGGCTCGGTATTCCAAAAGTGCTTTATACCAATCTGCATTTTTTTGAGGAGCCCCTTCACGATTTTTACTCCAGCTTCAACAAACCCATTACTCTGTGGAAACCGGGGACTAGAAGTTCGGTGCTGGAATCCATATTCTTGGGCAAACTTTCGGAAGGGCGACGTGTTCACAGGGCTAAATTGCGGTCCATTATCGCTTATCACAACTTCAGGAACGCCATGACGAGAAAAGACAGCTTTGCAAAAATTATCACGGATTCAGTTGTCAAAGTTGATAAGGTACACACTTCTGGGTATCTGGAATAGTAGTCTGTGATGAGCAGGAACCAGATCCCGTTAAATTTAAATAAATCCATGGCTACTCGCTCCCATGGGCGAGTGGGGAATTCCATCGGAACGAGAGGGTCGTGGCGTTCGGATCGCTCTTTGACGCAAACAGAGCATCTTCTGACCACCTCTGCTATTTCTTCGGACAGCCGAGGCCACCAGACGGATTCTCGAGCTCGAGCACGGCATTTAACAACACCGAGATGTCCAGAATGAATACGCCCCAGAACTTCCTCTTGCATAGTTTTTGGAATGATCATTCGACATCCTTTCATAAGAAGGCCATTTGGGCAGGTAATTTCATCACGGACGGAAAAGTAGGGCTTGAGATCCGCTCCAATCTTTTCTTTTGCTGGCCAACCTTCAGCAGTATATTGACGGACTAGCTGGTGGAGGGGATCCCGGATTTGTTCTTTCCAGATTTTGCTCAAGTACTCGTCACGTACAGGTAAATGGGAAATGACATGACGAACGTATGCAGCAGTTTCTTCTTCAAGCTCCGCATCCGTGCATTGCCCCAGAGGTTGACGACTGAGAGTATCTGCAGTGATTAGAGATTTCCCTGGAACGTATTTCATGTCGTAAGAGTACCGCATCATCCGTAGACGAAAACCGTTGCAGACGTGGGCTAAGATCATCCAAATTTTTAGTCGCTAAAATCTGGAGGAGAGGTTTGTGGTCCGTTTCAACCACGAAGTGGGAGCCAGATAAGAAGTCCTTGAATCTTTCGCAAGCCCATGTCGACGCAAGAGCTTCTTTTTCGATTTGGGCATATCGTGTTTCAGCTGAGGAGAGTGTCCTTGAAGCGTACGAAACTGGACGTAAGCTTCCATCATCCTGCTCCTGCAGAAGTACAGCGCCAAGTCCATAGGAAGATGCATCCGCCGAAACCACTGTAGGTTTATTCACTTTGTAGAGAGCGAGAACAGGATCCCTGATCAAAATATGCTTGATCTTATCAAATGCTTGTTGTTGAGAATGGCCCCAGTAGAAATCTCGATCATGTTTTAGTAGCTCGTTGAGGGGCTGACATACATCTGATAAATTTGGAACAAATCGTCCCAAATAGTTTGTCATCCCCAGAAAGCGACGTACTTCTGTTACATTTGTAGGGGGTTGGAGTTTCTCGATAGCTTCAACTTTTGTAGGATCCGGTGAGATGCCATCTTCATCTAGAACATGACCAAGGAATTTTACGGAACGGCACCCAAATTGGCATTTATCTTCATTTAAGGTGACGCCGGCTTGTTTCAGTCGCTCCAGTACAGCTCGGAGGGTTTCATCGTGCTCTTCCATTGTGGGTGCCCACACAAGAACATCGTCTAAAAGGATTACAATATTTTTAATTCCTTTTAAAATTACTTCCATCCTCTTTTGAAAAACTTCAGGAGCTGAGGTTATACCAAACGGAAGACGTTTAAATCTGTATCTTCCAAATGGCGTTAGAAATGTTGTCAGGTGCCTGGATTCCGGAGCAAGGGCGATTTGATAGAATCCTGAGTTGGCATCCAATTTTGAGAAAACCCGAGCATTTGGAAGTTGACCCAAAGTGTGTTCTACACATGGCATTGGATGGATTTCACGGTCGACATTCAGATTTAGCTGGGTGAGATCGACACAAGGCCGAATATCTCCATTCGGTTTTGGAACAATGACGAAGGGTGCACACCAGTCGGAAGGTTCGTCAACTGGTTCAATTACGTCATCTTCAACCAACTCCTCCAGTTTGGCTTTCACCTTCTCCATAAGGGGTAGAGGAACTCGTCTTGGAGTGTGGATGGCAAAAGGAGTAGCACCGATTTCATCTTTATGGAATATGGAGGATTAATCTTTCCAAGACCATTGAAAAGTTCGGGGTACTCCTGTGCCACATTGATTGTGGTTGAGGATGATGACGTGTGATTGATACGCTTCACGAGATGGAGATCCTCACAAGCACGAAGACCAAGTAGGGTTGCTCTAATCCACGTACGACATAAATGACCTCGTCTATAGCTGCTTCTCCTTGACACAGGCGTGACTTTATGGTTCCCATAATTTTGAGATTTCCTCCATCAGGTCCTGTAAGGCAACGTTCGGAAGGTAGAAGTTGTCGCTTCTTCCAGCACTTCAAGAACAATACTAAAGGAATGGCAGTGACATCAGCGCCCGGATCTAGTTTGAAAGAAATGAAGCAGTTATCAACTTTCACTTTTGAGGTCCAGCGTTTTTGTCGTTCATATTCACTGTCTTCATCCACATGTAGAGCACCAAGATGTAATTGTTTCTTGATGGGAGGATTGTAGGGCTGATTGTAGATTCTGTTCATTCCTGCTGATGGATTGGGGCAAAGTTCTGGAATGTGATCCTTTCCAAAACATTTCGCACATTCTTTGCCAACAGCTGGACAAAATCTTTTCCCCCACTTATGTGATGTGCCACAAAATTTGCACATCTTTAGGATACCTCGACTTCCGGATTGGGCTTCACTTGCGCCTGGTTTATCCGTACTTTGCCTCGGTTGATTTGTTTTCTTCTTTTTACATTATTGAGGACTGAAGATGAGCTTTCTCCACGTAAATCCTTTTGTTGTTGTTTCACAGCTGCATGTTGACGAGCCATTGTGACTGCTTTCTCCAGGGTGAGTTTGTCGTCTAGTTGCATTTTTTCTGCTAATTTGCGATCACCAACTCCAACAACGATTCGATCTCGAAGTAGCTCTTCTCTTAATGTTCCATATGCGCAGTATTCGGATAAGGAGTACAGGGATGATAAAGTCGTCTACTGATTCTCCTTCTTCCTGAACGCGTGAGTTGAAACGGGCCCTCTCATATATGACGTTTCGTTTGATGATGAAATGTGCTTCAAAACTGTCCAAGACTTTGTCATACTGCTTCTCTTCTCTCAGCATCTGACAGGGCAAATGATAAAAAGATGTCATCGGCAGTATCTCCCATGAAATAGATAAGTGAGTTTACTTGTTCCTCCTCTGATTTTTGATTTAGTCCAGAGGCTATTCGGAATCGATCAAATCGGCGTTTCCACTTCGGCCATTCTACTGGACTGGAGAAGCTGAAGTTATCCGGAGGAGTCACTTGATAAGCACTCGCTATTTTGGGAGGTGACGGTGGTGCCATAATGGATGTTTTCTTTACCAATTATGTCAATCAAACTGAACGTTTTCCTGTTGAAATTTTCTGATTTTCCAGGAACGTGAGTATATCGCTGCCACCATGTAGTGTTATCGGTCAAGCGGGTAGCGTATAGACCTATATAACACCACTGATAATGATTAGTTAGCTAATTATCAGTTACAATAAATAGACTTTGAGAGAACGCATGTGCGTGTGAGTATGATTTTATTATAGAATGACGATCACTGGCTTCTCCTCAATCTACATCATCCACGAGAACAGAGTTTGAGTGTATGTGCTAGCCTATCTGCACAATCATAGAGTAATAATTATGAGCAGGTAACCCGGTACTCCACAATAAAAGAGTTTTGGTTAGAATTGAAGAGCATAATTCAGCATTATGTTTGTTATTCAGAAAATACAAACATTCTATTAAATGCTGTCTTTTCCAGGAAAGTGCTGTACTTTTAACATGATGCCACTTCCTTTGATTTTTAAAAACCCGTAAGTAAGCTCTTGTATTACTCGCACCAATAATGTCGCATCCATAAAATTTAAAGACAAAAATGATGTTATATTATTTAATCAATTTCAAGATCGAGTCAAGGCATGAAAAATAGTTCAATTTTCAACAATCCAGCGTTAGGAACAATGAACTGGGATGAGGAAGAAATTGAAGCGTGGAGCAAGTGGGACTACGACCAGGGCTTTATTTTGCCTCCATTGAATTGGGAAGATTCAAATTCACAACAGGAGTATCGGCTCAATCCTATTAGACAGCATGGCGCTGGAATGCCGTTCGGGTTCTATTCTTGTTGATCCCATCACAGGTAGCGTTCTCAAGCACCCTTCCCTGCCTTGCGAAAGCAATACAAGTCCGAAATGAAATGATTAACACGTTACAGGGTGTTCTGTTTAGATGACTACTATTGTCCAATGTCGGACTCTGAGGGCATTTTATTTACGTTACACACACCAGTAGAACTTCCCAATATTAAGGACTTTCCCTCAGTGCTGATACAAGGAAGTACGTGAAGGTTTATCCTGATGTCACCTTTGCAGACCCAGATATACGAGATCTGAACAGCGAACAAAGACAGTGCTACTTTGGGAAGGAGAAGCAGTTGAAACTCTTTGCACCTTATACAAGTAAGTACAAATACCCAATATTATACGCTTGTATTATGCAAAGTGCATCAATCGCAGCGTTTAATTTTCAACAGGAGAAAACTGCATTGATGACTGCGTTGCTGGATATATTGAAGATGAATGTCGTTGCGGGTTGTTCCACATGCCGCGGAGTGAGGGTGTCCGTGTATGCAATGCTGACGTTGACTCGGAAGACGGGGAATGTGTCAAAGAGACAAGACGTAATTTATAGAACGCTACATTTCTAAAGATTTTTAACTCGTGATACTGATACTAAACCAACTTAACGGATTGTAGATTTACTACGAACATTTGTAAAGAACCTACTTTGCGGGCATTGTCTGGCACTTTGTGAAGATATAAGTTATAAATATGAGACAACCACTGTGACCCTCCAGAACACAACTCAGATTTGGCATGATAGGGCACCTTGGTGGATAAAAGATAAACTCCCCGATTGGTAAGTGGGCTTCCTTTTTTAAATTTTAGTAGAGCATTAGTAGTGGGACTACATAATCATGAATCTGTAATTTAAAGGGTGGATCATAAAGTTTCAATTGTTCACATCTTTTTTGGAACTCCAGCAACGGTTCCAAAACTGAGGAAGCGACTTTATGGAGTCACTGATTTGATTGGTATACACATGTGCTTTTATATTGTGGGCAAGCAATTTTCGAAAACGACGCGATTACACTTAAGTACAAAAT
>LJIJ01005442.1:0-11834 GCA_001718145.1 Orchesella cincta
CTATCGGCTGGTTTGCAGATGTTGTAGCCCTTGTTTTTGGGATTGCAGGTGCAGTCGATGCAAACTTGGGCGTCGTCTTCAGGACATGGAATCAAGTCCGAGCCCCCTTGGATCTTGATTTCCTTGCATCAACAAGTGAAATTAGGTGGGTTGCTAACAAAAGGGAGAAGAAACTTGAGTGTAGATGCATTTTAACCTTTAAACATTAGCAGAATATGATGTCCAAGTAATTAAGTAGTTGGGCAGTCCAATATGATGAAACAGATTGCAAGTATTGATGTCTGAGTTTTTATGTAATAAAGATAGATTGCGAAACATGATACTAATTAAAAAATTAATTAATCCCAAATGACAATTAAAATAAAATAAAAACAACGTAAAATGAGTTTCAATCGTGATCAGAAGCTGTTCAATGTCATTTTATTTTAATCCAATGCGTTGTAAACTAAAGAAACAGAGTAAAAGTGTGAAATTATTGCTGATTCTGTCTCTTAGTTTTCCCTTACCGCAAGTAGTCGTGTTGGGCGTCGGAATACAACTTCGCAGCGACGTTGACTACGATCGTCAACATCAACCCATTCAAACTCTGGAATGAGGGGAAACATTTGGAAAAACTTGTTTCTCATCGCAGCATCAGGAAGCGGATTTCTGACAACTCTCCAAGTTCCCTTCTCTTTCACATTCTCAGGGAGAAAGCGTAGCTGCTTTAAATTCACAAACTGAATTCTGAACAGCTGCCAAATCTCACTGTCCGCTTCTGAAGTGCACATCGTCAGCTTCGTGAGTTTGGGAAAGATGCCGAGATCCAGGTTAACCGATAGGAGGTCCTCTACCTCAAACCCATCCCAATTCAAGGTTGCATCGATCACCAGAGATTCCAAGGTCCTTCTGTATTTGCAGAGAGCCAAAAGGAAGTCAAAGTCCACCTGTATGATTCCATCCAGCTCAATGCTCAAAGGGGCCACTGGACTCGATCAGCTTCCGAAACTGTAAATTATCAGCGTTGGTGTGCCACTGACTCATGTAGAAAGTGCGGAGGTTGGATAACCAACTGTTGGAATCTTCTAGACAATCCCTCTTGGAAATCGGTTGCCTCCCAGCTCAGCGATTGGAGTTGAGCTCCGTAAGCTTCAAAAAGGAGCTGGATGAACCGAGATCTTCGAGGGTTGAGCCCTCGGTTTCTTGTCAACAGTTCCAAAAACGTTAGCTCTTTCAGAGGTGGCAAAGCCCGGGCTTCCATCTCCACAATTCCTCGATTCCCATCAACTCGGTGGGTATGGCGGATTTCCTTAAATAAACGCCGAAAGTCCAGCCTCAGTTTCCGCAAGTTTGGGAGCAAGTTGAGGATTTGAATCAGGCGAAGAAACAGTGGAACGAGCTCCTCTTCAAAGGACATTTCCAAGCGGAGGTTTGCCACATGTGGGCCGAACTTGTGAAATAATGCGAGGATTCCATCAAAGGATTCTTCGTTGAGATCTTGCAATACCAAAAGATGGTCTCGGAGAAATGAAACCGAGGAGGCTTCTTTAGAAATCGAAGGAAAGGTCGCAATAAACCTGTTGATCCCTTCCAGTCCTGCACAAATGAAGGGATCAGCTATCCAGCTTGGTCCAGGTCATAGATGCACTGGTCAGCAACGGTTTTGAGTTTCTTACTGAGTTTTCGAAAGACGAGAGAAGGCTCTCTTGTCCAATATACGTTTTTGAGGAGGATTGGAAGCACCTGGATTATTTTAAATTACTTTCCGAAATATTAAAAACATGACGGTTAATACGGGACAGAAACTAACCAGCTTTTCCAACTTTTTGCTGGTGGTTTGAAGCAGCTCGGAAAAATAGGCGGAAGTGGCGATCAGTGACTCCACGTCTCGAGGCTCGTTTATGAATTTCAGGACGTAAAGCCAACAATGCTAAAATAGTCAGGAATTCGTAGATTGAAGCAGAATTTTTTTCAATTTCATAAATTGATTCGTTAAGAGTGTGTAGTACATGTAGTTTTTGGTGGAAGTAGTCATAGTTTATTGCATCGAAGGGGGTGTCGTGATCCCCTCATTTTGATTTTGTTTAACTTGGCAATTTGGGAAGGATAAGGGCGTCCATTTTCTGAATCCTCTCGAAAGGAAATGGAACCAGGTAGTGAGCTGACCAATACGTTATTAAAACGTGTAAAAACCTAAACTTAAAATTTTGAAGGATATTTTGTGAATTTAAAAGTTGACTCGTGGATTTTAAACGATGAATTTCGAAGATGCGATGAGGGATATATTCTTACTGGAATTTAAAACTTACTTCTGTTTTAAATTAGTTAAAATTACTTCTCTAAGCAGTTGCATGACCACCAAAACCGTTTCCCTGAAATTCATAAGTAAATATTATTGCAAATTAGTAGTTTTAAAAAACAGAGGACACGTACTTATCTTCATGTTACTATTTCAAGGACTGTCATTTGCAGTTTGGGCATGTGCTTATCAAGTAAAAATATATACTTTCACAATTTCTCTTCCAAATTGTTTTGTTTTTATGCCTGTGCCGATCCTTAATTTCCTCCTTTTATCAGTCATCGTTTAGGATCGCATGCTCTTAAGCGTACATTTTTTCATCCAAAGAAGCTAATAACCTGGAAAAAATATGTTCAAAACATTTCACACACTTAATCAAAAGAATCGCAATACACCCCCTTATCAAACTTTTTGGCGACATCTCACTCTCTCTCCTCGATAAATTCAGCTATGTTCAGGATAAAATATGGGTGAAAATGCCCATTCAGTGGGTCCGTAACCTGCATAGAGTGAAAGCAAGAGAAAGCATAACTGAAGTTCTTCCCTGGCTGGCACTTCAGTTATTTCATGGGATGATGGGGGTCTATTCCCTTCTGCTAATTAGCGGCTACGGAGGAACACCTGTGAAAGAGCTGCAGTCTTGGTTAATAATTTATGTAGCTTTCATATGTGTTCTGGAATTTGCCATTTTAGCAATTGCCTACACGATCTGGAGTGAACGGAATTTAATTGCGGCTTGCTTTAACGCAGTTACAACTTCCCAAATGTAAAATATTTCTTTTAATAAATTTTAAGTAAGATTCAAAAATAAAGTTATGTGGATTAAAATTGATGTATATCTGCTATAGGTCAACCGGTGGATGGATTTTCAAATGAAAAATTAGCTAAACTGACCGCTCATCTCGTTTCAACAGTTTTAACTGTCGGGTTGACTATAGCTCCACTTGGCCAGTCACTTATTTTCCTTATGCTCAACCGGAAAGACCACACACACTACTTTTTCCACCTTATCCTACCTACCCAATTGCACCCGTTGCATGAGGTTCTCAGCCCTTTCTTAACAACCGTGTTTATTGGCAATTTCTTTTTCTCTCCACTGAACTACATTTTTCTCATTATTATGCTTGCTGGTCGGGTTTTATTGGCACAGCTTACAATTCTACGAGCACCGCATAAAATATTGAGTTCTGATTTTCGTTATCGTCAGCCTTCCTTTTCTGCCACCCTCAATAAAACTTTGGTGATTTATCACCGACTTCAACTTATCCTAAAGTACTTCAATGAAATGGGCAGCTTGACACATTCAACACTGATGATTATTGCGTTCTCCACAAATGTGATTGCTGGATCGGTTGTCATTCTGGGAACGTCTGTTCTCTCCATTCCATCCTATTGTTTCTTACTATTCCCTATCTACTTCCTGTTCATTATAGGCTTGTTTATTGCTTCGGTGCCGATTGCTGCTATAATATTCGAAAATTCTCTGTGGTTCAGGTATTCTTGGATGAAGGCTGGGGGGTTTGAAGGTAAACTCGTACGAAGACAGTTGGCTTCTTGTAAGGCTATCAAGGCAGAGTTAGGGGTAATGGGGTTTGTGGATAGGGCGTACATCATGACATATTTAGATGCAATGTTGAATAATATTGTGAATGTGGTAATGTCTGTGAGTGAAACTTACACGCATGCTGAATGAAACGGATGAAAGTACTTAACGTGAACTACTTCGATTTAGAAATTGTTTTTCAGACATTTTGTGCATGGGAAAAATATGAAAAAACAATTCAGTCTTGGAAAGCTTTTTAGCATTAAAATTCGCATGCTTTGTAAATCAATGGTTACAAATTGATAAATAATATAATAAAAACTTTAATTATAAATTGTAACTGTGCCACTGTAAATAAAAATATATTAATATATTTAATATTGTACTTGTTATTAAGATATATGTCAAATTTGTTCCTTATTACAGACAAAAAGGTTAAACTTTTACTTTATCCAATAAAATATGCAAGCACGAGTACCATTTAAAATTTTCAAATGTCAAGTATGTTTCTCTATATTTGGACCTTGGGGCTAAAAACGTGTTATTTACAGTTACGAAGAGCATAACATTAATATAATATAGTATCTTCATTTCTGTCTTTAGGGCATAACTACTAGCAGCGATAGTGTTCCATCAACATATTTAGAAAGCTATTAAATGCAATTATACACTGCAATTAGAAATAAACTTCGAGATTTGTCCTGCACAGGAAAAGCAAAAAGTCAAACAAAAAACAGACGGTAAATATCTATTAAGTAATAGGATAGGTATGTACTTAACTGTGTTGTATGGTATTAATTTGCAGGTACCGAATACGGAATTGTCAAACAATCAATTAAGTTAAATCAACTTTCATGCTCATGTTAATATCTGGTTTAACACAAGCCTTGTATTTTCCTGATAAGTAATATTTGTGTAGCAGTTGAACTATTATTATGCCCCTGCAATAATTTATGGTCTAAAAATAATGGAGTGGTTGAGCTATATTATACAATACCTTGTATTTACCATTCCGAGGTCAAAAAATTATCTTGTTTTTGGACCGACCGAAGTCCTTTAGTTTTCTTCCATTGCCAATCATACTTTAGGCTCACGTGCATTACTTTTCAACAGATTTGCTTCAAATTTCATTTTGTATTAGGCTACTAATCCGTTTTAAATCTGAGTCTGGATTAAACATGCATACAATATCTCGCACTCACAATCCGAAGAATGGTAACGTTCCTCACATTCAACTACTTGGGGACATTGCCCTTGCCATCGTTGATAAGTACAGCTTTGTCCAGGATAAAATTTGGTTGAAAATGCCCATTCGGTGGACAAGATCTGTTCAAAGAGTCAAAGCAAGACAAAATATGAAAGAGGTGTTTCCCTGGATAGCTGTCCAGTTTATTCACGGATTCGTAGGAGTCTACGCCCTTCTATTGGTTACAGGATATGGAGGAACACCAAAGAACGAGTTGAAAACATGGACGAAAATCATATTTACTTTTCTCATCATTGTTGACGTTGCCATTATGACAATTTCTTACACACTATGGTCCATGCGGGATTTAATTACAGCTTGTTTCAATGCCGTCGGTCAACTTCCAAAACGTAAGCTAAAGACAGATACATAAAACAGGCATAATTTTTAACAAAGGAAATTTTTTGAAACACACAGGTCGACCAGAGATCCTGACTGAAGTTAAATTGGCAAAAATGATTACTCATATCACTTCAGTAGCGGTCACTGTAATTCTGTTTTTAGTTAACTTAGGGCTTTCCCTTGTTCCCTTAATATTCAATATGAAAGATCCAAATCATTATTTTTTTAAACTTCTTTCCAGTCAAAAACTAGACAAGTTTCTAATGACGTTTAGCAGTATTATATCGGCTGTCATTGTCAACAACATTTTTACCCCAATAATTTATATTTTTCTGACTATCATGACTATAAGTCGAGTTTTGTTGGCACAGCTTACTATTCTGCGACCCCCAGCCCATACCGATCGCTCTTTTTCCTCAACTTTTAACAAAACATTGATGGTTTATCGCCGACTCCAGATCATTTTAAAATATGTGAACGAAATGGGTAGTGTAATGCACCCTGTCTTGATGACAATTATATTCTTCACAAAAGTTTTTGCAGGGTCGGTGATCATTCTTGGGACTTCTTTTCTCTCATTACCCGCATACATTGCCCCACTTTTCCCGTTCTACTTCGTGTTCGTTTTGGGCTTGTTCTTTGCCGCTTTGCCGATTGCCTCAACAATCTTTGAGAATTCTGTGTGGTTCAAATATTCTTGGATGAATGTTAGTGCCGTTGGTGGGTTTGAACGTAAGTATATGCAACGACAGTTGGCTTCTTGTAAGGCTATCAACGCACAGTTAGGAGTGATGGGGTTTGTGGATAGGGCGTACATTATGACGTATTTGGATGCAATGTTGAATAATATTGTGAATGTTGTGATGTATGTGCATGAAACTAATTTGCAGACGCTCTAATCTTATGGAAATTTAATTTCGTAAAAATTTAAGACTATGTCAAAACCTCAATTCTTTCCAAAATAAAAGTTATAAAAATTTGACCGTCAGTCGTTTTCTAATTCTTTAACTTAGTTCTAATAACTTAAAATTAACTCATAAAACGTTATATTGAAAAACTGAACTAGTTATTCAATACAACGATCTTTTTGAAACTGTGTTATGATGGAACGCTGAAAAAAAAAAATCCACAACTATGTCCCTACAAAGCATTGAATTCTTTACAAAGTCATCACCTCATCAAAACATCGATATTTGAGGGGCACACTGAGATTATTTGGCAAATTTGAAAAGAGTAGTAGCTTTTATGCCACTTTTTTGTGGCGTAGCTGCTTGTTATTACTTCATTACTAATCAGATTTGATTGTTGACAGTTCAGTTCAGATTGATTTTTTTAAAAGAAGGGACTTTTTCTTTCAAGGCACCTTATCAAGGTCTGATAAGCTACTTAACACGCGTGGACGAGAAGGCAGGTTGGAGTTTTTTAAAAGGTTGATTTGGGAAACAGCTAATTTTAATTGTTTTTGTTATTCATTTTATTTAGGACTAGCAATGGCAAGTGGTAGTAAGAAACTAACCCTTCGGGTGAAGAGCCTAATGTCACAAACGTCGTTTTGCGGGATGTGGATCCACAAGAGACTGTTCGAAGTCTTCTGGAAAGTTGTCGGCGGTGACTGGAGTTCCCGAAGGAAACATGGCTTTGCTGAGGGGTTTCCTCCCAGCGGATTTCATACGAGAGTTCCAACTGGTGGAGTCCTTGGGCTTGCAAAATCAGGACAACATTTTTGTGGTGCTTGATAAAAGTGTAACTTCAAATTCTACGCGTTTGGTTGGCGATGATGATTCTGGCCTGCTCCTTCGCCACACTGTTCCATCGGATAACTCATGTCTGTTTACTTCTGTCGCTTTCTGCTTATCTGGTGAGTATAATAATCGAGAAGTAATCGGAGAGCTGTAGAGTTTCTAAATGATAACATTTCTTCAAAGGTGGACAACGTCTCCAAGGCGACTCCAGCTCCCTGCGTGAAATGATAGCAAACACGGTGGCTGCAGATCCGGAAAAGTTCAATGAAGCTTTTTTAGCTCGTCCCAATGCCGATTATGTGAAATGGATCAAGGAACCAGAGTCTTGGGGTGGTGGAATTGAGCTTGCTATTCTCTCTGAGTTTTATGGAATGCAGATCAGCGTTGTTAATACTCAGTCTGTCCATATTTCCAACTTTGGAGAGGATCAGAATTTTGCGGAGCGGATATTCCTGGTTTATGATGGTGTCCATTATGATCCACTCTATTTTGAACCATTCAATGTAATTGCTTTTTCTAAACTTTTTTTGCGGATTAAGTCCCTCACGATAAATATGATTGTTTGTGAATGACATGACTATTTTATTTTAGGGCGGCTCCACAAGAACCAAGTTCGAGGTAAGGAACACGAGAATGAATGATCTGGCAATGCAACTGGCTCACGAGGCTCATGCATCTCATCAGTTCACCGACTTGAACAACTTCTCGCTCCGGTGCCAGATCTGTAATGCTCTGTTGAAAGGTCAAGAAGAGGCTCAAGCTCATGCCAAGAAGACTGCTCACACTGCTTTTGCTGAAATCAAGAAATAAAAACCACCTGAACCAGAAATCTTTTCACAAAACAGCTTTCTTCCTGAATCAAATTCTGAGTAGACCAAAGGGATCGCTTATTAAATTATTATGATATATAATTTTTTCATTGGTAAAAACCTACAAACTCCAAATTGTATGGGACTAGTTTTAAATGCTCTCTGACGGGTACAAAGACAAATGAATAAATCTTGATGTTTATGTATAAATAAAAGGATCATCATGAATTAAAATCAATCCACTCAGTTTTCAACAGATGAAACTATTCCTAATTTATTTATTTGTTTTCGAATTTATAACAAAAAATATCTTTTTGGTTTCCACATAAATTTCTAAACATATTCAAAATAATTTTAAGCATAGGCTCTCATGTAGTTCTCCAACTGAGCCCTGAGCGTCTCCACGCTTTGCAAATAATTTGCAAAAATTTCCGGGAACCACTAGCAGTGCAAGCCCTGAAAGCCAATTCCGCAAAGGAATTCTCCATTCTCACACATCAGCGCTCCACCAAAATCCCTCTTGCAATCTTTCTCAGCCGAGTAAACCTGTCGCATGCAAAGTTGTTCTCCGGTCAGCTTCAAATTCCTATCTAAAGCGCTCAGCTTCTTGGCGCAGTTCTCCTTGTCCATTTCCAAATAGTTCCTTTTTTCCACAGAGCTCACAGCTTGATTATATGTGTATTCCACAGATCTTCCCTTCATTTTATAGCCGTCAGGGGCCAATTTAGCAATATATTCTGTTGGAACGGCTTCCCCGAGAATGACGAATCCCATATCCTCTCCTGGGATGGGGCTTCCCAAGTGTTTCGTCACATTTTCAGAAAGACTTGGCTCGTACCTTCCAAAGGGTTGAATTCCTCTCAATACCAGAGTAGTTTCCGACTTCAGGTGGAGAATAATGGTATTATCAGCCAATGCTTTTGAACAAGCACCAGTAGTCAAGACCAAAGTCTTTGTGACGATGACTCCCGTACAAGATACTCCTTCATCACTAAGTCTGACAAGGGAAGGATGAACCTCCTTATCAGGAACCTTTTCGGGGAAGAGAGGCTCATCAAAAAAGAGTTCTCTTCTTGTGGCTCATTGTTCGTATTATCCTTGATCCACTTGAGCATTGGGGCAACTCGTTGAAACAAACTGGGCTTCCTGCAAAGCTTGAAAGCGTCACAGACCTTGTACGAAGAAATTCCACAGAGAATCGGCTTATTATTTTTATCCCCGCAAATGAAAGGGCCACCTGAATCACCTTGCCCCACAACCACCCAGAATCTCCACCACCGATTGCCAAACTCATGGGATTCAACCTTTCTCCACCTTTGGCAGCGTTGAGTGTTTCAAAAGAGAGTAGGATTCCGTGAGCTTTGTGGTGAATCGGAGCCACGAATTCCATCAAGTCATCGCTAGCCTTGCCGAGTTTTTCATTGACATTTCCGAAGCCGACTGAGACACCGTTTCCACCATAATTTGGGATGTAGTCTGCGGGCTCGAGACGGAGGGGTTGAATTTTCCCCTTTTCAAGAGCTAATGGTCTGGCGAGATGGAGGAGAGCAATGTCATAGCCATCTCCGATCACATTGGGGTTCCATTTCTCATGCCAGATTACGTTGTCAACGGTATACTTGTTGGCTTCTGGTGCATTGCGGACGTGTGATGTCCCAGCAATTACGTAAGCTTGGTCAAAAGGATCGCCTGGATGTGTGGGATTGGCCAGTTTTGGAAGTGTAGGTTCGGGGGTCGTTTCCGCTTCTGACACAGTGGGCTGCGGTGATGATCCAGTTTTTGTTGTAAACTGTGCCGCCACACATGCCCCGAGTTTGGAACTTGACTTGGTGGGGATACTCATTCTCTTCAGCACCCGCAATTGCTCTTGCCAATTCTAGAAAAGTTGAATGATTTTTAAACAAATCAATTTTTATTTAAAATGCTTTTTAAAAAATTTACCTTTCATTTGTAACTGCTCCTCTCCCTCAAGCTGTTAGCGTCAGCTTCTGTGGCACAACAGCGGGCAAACTGGCCTGCTCCATATTCTCCAGTACAGCGTTTGTGATTGTTGGTTTCTGGAACGGTGATGGGATGGCTTGAGTAAACTGCGCAACCTTTGTCGACGGAAAGGCACTCGTACGCGATGCAGTTGGGTTTGCAGAGGGTTAACTCAGCAAAAGCCAAAAATGAGAATGAGATTCTTCATATTGAAAGGGGTTTGGAACGTCTTATCAGTCCCAAACTTCGTGCTGGAATGGGATAAAAAGTGGAGAACAACCCTGATATTTATATCTCATTTCTTGCATAATTTATCCAGCTAAAAATATTTTAGGTAGGAAGCAAAACCCAGTTTTAACAATAGTATTTGTATGTTGACGTACGCGGAAACTATTTTGAGACGAGTTGGTCGTAAAATCTTCATGGAATTTAATAAAATTCTTCAGCTACCAATGATGGTACCATCCAACTATAATACACGGGGAATATAGTCCAGATTTGCGATGAATCAGGAAACGCTATAAGCAATAAAATGTTTTACATTTTTCTGTGAATCCGAGCTACAAGTTTCTTTTCTGTCTGGAAAAATATCTGTTCACTACCTGACACAACTCCTTTATAAACAACTATTTAGATGATGAGCCAAACATGTAAGTTGCGTAATAAATTTTAGCCATGAGCATTGTTGCGTATTGTAAGCGCGTGTAGGAAAAACTACCTGTTTTATCCACAACTTATAAATATCAAACACAACGCTATATAAAACTTGATGGAAGTGTGTGTGTACCTGATACTGAGCTTGCGAGATATTCCTCTATTTGCGTGAACATGCGAGCTAAGAATATTATTGTTCATGCGAGCATAAAGCAGATTTAGTTTGTATGATTGTGGCACTGTGAATTTTGTTATAAAAACACTA
The DNA here is from genome assembly GCA_001718145.1 of Orchesella cincta. Classification (NCBI taxonomy): domain Eukaryota; kingdom Metazoa; phylum Arthropoda; class Collembola; order Entomobryomorpha; family Orchesellidae; genus Orchesella; species Orchesella cincta. The sequence continues at coordinate 10,860 of LJIJ01005442.1, forward strand.
TTTATTTTTAGTAGCAGGAGCTCATTAGGTGTAAACTAGGTTGATAGAAAAAACAGGTAATTAAATGTCGGTGGTCAAGAGCCATCACATTATTTTATAAGAAATGTGTATTGTTTTCATACGTCAATTTTTATTATAGAACAAAAGCAGTTTGCTTTGCTATCGCGAGGTTTTGTACCAGCTGAAGAGAAGACGTCAATCTTGGAATATCTCTTGATTTTTAGCAGCGCTCTTTGTTTTAGGTCATGGTCACTACCAACCAGGAAGAGAGAGGAGGTGGGATTTTTTTCATTCAGGAATTTAAATCGAATTGAATCAAAGAACGGAATGGTACTGCTCAAATTTAGTAATAGTACGATGTTGTTTGTGGGCAGTTGTATATTTAGTAGGGATACTAGCAGCTTTGCTATGGATTGGATGGTTGATCCTTTATCACGGGTTGGCCACTGTTTTGTATGTATGAATTTCCATAATACTTTTGTGAACGCAGTGTCGATGATGATGATGATGATTTTGATGCAGCTAAAAAGTAGTCACTAAAAACCTGTAATACATTAATCAGCAATAACAATTCGGATTGTTGATGGTTTTTGCCACGTACAAAGTTCAATTCGTAAACAATTATTTCCATGAAGGTGTGAATGAAAACTATTTTTTAAAATTTCTATTGGAAGCTCAAATATTTTCATAAATTTCGAAAATCAGTTTTATTTATTTTATTAAAAAATTATCATCATCAATTTTATGGGCACAGATAATTTCTAAGCAAATCCCTTTAAAGAAATGGATATCGTTTGTAGTTCCAAATTACGAGGCAGAAAGATACCGTACTACGCTATATACCTGAAGACTGAAGAAAATGAAAACTACTTTGGTACACTTTCAATCCTCATCATGCTCAAATCTTTGCTGTTATCATGCATTCAAAAGACGTAACGAAATTCCAAAACAAATTGAGCTCCGAAACAACTGGCT
>LJIJ01005443.1:0-11833 GCA_001718145.1 Orchesella cincta
GCTTTGAATCAGCAGCTTTCGAGGGAAAGCTTTGGCTTAGCCTTTGCGGTCTGACAACGATTGCAAGTGGAATAACCCTCAATTTACTAGTGGAACTGTCTCAATACGCTAGTCAAAATCGCAGAGATAATGGGCCATCCCTTGTTTTATATTGGATTTGCATGGGTGTTCTTCTAGGCCAAGGGAATCCGGCTGTTGATAAAGTTCGCTGGATTGGGGGGAACGTGGGCGTTGGTAGGAATTGTTCTTACAAATGCATATCTTGGAGATAATATCAATATGCTTACTGCTCCTCTGCCTATAAAAAAGTTGAAACATTTGGGGAACTATTCCAAGCTAAATTCTCTGTCTATTCTCATCTCCTGAAAATACCGCTTTCCAGTCTCTTGGCTCAATTATTAAACAGCAGGGATTCCTTGGGAATTTAACATTTGAAAATCTACTCGGAACTGGGTGGCAGATTAATCCTTCTTCAACATTTTCCCTGCTCTTTGCCAAACAAAATTTTCAGCTTGAGATGGATGAAGCAATGAAACAGGTGGGGGAAATGGAGAAAAGGTCTAATAAAACGTTAGATACTATTGACGATTGGGCTACCGTAGGAAACACCGACTATTATCTAGGAATGATTGGAAAGTGTGGAATGGATGCGTATGTAGATTCGAAAGAAAATTTGGACCGATTTCATCTCCGTTGAAACAACGACTAAGGTCTAAACAGGAACTTGCTTCGCAACTCACCGTGAGCAAAGATTCTTATGGAGAGCTTTGTGAAAATTGGCAGTTCGGAAATATTCCGTGGCCTGCAACAATGTTTCTTAGAAAGGTACACGGATTACTGGAATCTGGTATAGTACCATTGTGGAAAGAGTGGAGCCACTGGATGGACACTTTAAAAGATGAAATGGAAATTGCAAGTGGGGAGCAGAGAGAATATATTGCTGTTACTCTGCATGGCAATATACAGGTCCTGTTCTTTTTTTATTTGGCAATTAATATACTTCCGGTGGTTGCGTTTATGTTGGAGGCATGTAAAAATGTGAGGAACCCTATGAAATGTGGAATATTCATGACTACAAATTTTGATTGTTGTAAACGTTCTAATAGGGTTCAGACATTTCCTGAGAAACTGGCTGATTAATTAGTTTACTCAATTCAAGCTGTTTTAGTAAAACATGTATTATATTCTATATTCTCCACATCATTTGGCTTTTCACTGAATATTGTTTGCAGTGCATTAACCATTTTATAGTAGCATACATTATACTAGAAATTAAATTATATTTTGAATTATATTAACACCTTTGGCTTCGTGGCTCCTAAAACGCCAAGTCAAATTGCCAATTTGTTTTGCTGTCTTTAATATTATAATTTAGGTAATAAGTTATTTTATAACATATGTATATTCATAACATAAATATGTAACTAGTTTATACATTTGGGTAAGTTTAATCGATTATTCTTCACACGTTCTATAAAATGCGCAAAAAGCAAAAGGTTTTCGTGCCCTTACCATTGATTTACCATTAATATAAATTAATGACGAATGGCAATGTACACCATGAAAAATCCTTAAATTAAAATATTACTTTGGTCAGGCTTCCCATGTATTATAAGTTATAAGTGCGTGATTTTTAGCAATCGTTTTAAAAAATAAAGGTGTTAAGCATATGTATTCATAAAAAATAGATTCTCCAATATCTCTACTTTTGGTTCCAAAAAGCTTTATAACTTCAAAAGCAAAGAAAACAATAGCTAGCAAAGTAAGCAACAAATAAATATAGAACACAGTGACATAGTTTCCAACCAAAGATAATTGTGTCCACTCTGCTCCAGAGCTTCTAGCCTGTTCTACAGTTCCATTCCAAGTTTTTATCCTGAAAGACCATCCTTTCCATAAATCAAATAATCCAGAAACGTCGATGTTTTTAAGTAACGGCTGCATAAAATATACAATGCAGTCTCGAAATACTCCCAATTCTTTTGACAATGAAATGCTATTTTCGTAGCTCGACACAACTTACTTGACATATGTGGGAAAGAACAAATATACACTGTAAAAGTTTAAACTCATATTTAAATATTGAGTTATGAGGTTTCCAAGCTGTAACCTTTTAATTTAAGTTAAAAACTATTATCATTTGAATTTAAACCTATACCGGGTTGTTAAAAGGTAACCTTTTTTTAAACCGCTTAAACATTCGAGCTACTGTCTCTGTCAACTGCCATATCAGATCTAAAGTAATATGGAGACTATTGACCTAATTCATTCTATCAGACAAGTTGCGTGACCATTTTACTGTCTACCTTTTGTACGATACTGACATAAATGTAGTCTAGTAGCTTAAACTTTTATCTTATATTAGTCTTTTGCCAGCATTTTTATCAAACATTTAAATACACCCACAATGTATTGGAAATCGTTGTGTGATATAAAATAACACTATTATTTCTTTCCGCGATGTATAAAATGTGCAAAAAGTAAGGAGTTCCTCTTCTCTCTTTTCATATTTATAACAACATGTTCCTTACCTATTAAATTGTTCAGACTAACTTTTTAAAACTTTTTAAGAAGCTACCTTTACTGTGCGTGGCTTAACATTAATTTTTTTGTTTGAATTATAGCAACCTTTTTACAATGTAAACATTTTTGGCATACGCGCCGAATGGCAATTGAAGAGCTGATTTTTCTTAATTTAGCCCCAATCAACTTTCGTAATTCAAACGAAAAGAAAACAACAGCTAGCATATTAAGCAACAAATACATGTAAAACACAGTAACATAATTTCCATCCATTGATAATCGTGTCCACATTGCCCCAGAATTTCTAGCTTCGTTCACAGTTCCATTCCAAGTATGTAACCGAAAGGACCACCCTTTCCACAAATCAAATAGACCGGATTCGCTCAGTCCGTGAAACCTTTTAATAAACGAGGTCGAGTCCCACGGCACATCCGTGAACACCCAATTGTCATACAAGTGACCATACGAAACCCGGCTCATTGCAACTTGATGCATTGCTGATTTTCCTTGAGTTTCATGAACAAATTTTTTCAAATCCAAATAAAGTTCATGAACATCCGGAAACTCATCAAAGTACGCATCTAACTTGCATTTCGATATCATTTTGAGGTAGTTACCTGGTTTCAGTAATTCTACCATTTCGGACGAATTTGATGGAACAAACGTGTTATTTACCAGTTGGTTGTACAATGTTGCATTTTGTAAATACAGTGTTGCTAACAGTTTAAACACACCATTCTTTCCAATATTTTCAAGTTTACCGGGTACAAATATATCATCGATATTTACTAATACACTGCTCATAACCGATCGAAATGTGTTATCGTTTGAGGTAGGCGATATGATTCGAAAGTTGTTGGACAAAAGTTCCTCAACAGTTTGAATAGAATGTTTTGGAAGTGGAGCGGCTAAATCTTGAATATTTTTTCCTTGGTAGGCATTTGAGAGAACGATTCCTACCATAATCCATGCTCCAGCTATTAACCTGTACTTGTCAATAATGTTTGAACTTTGACACAGCAAAATACTAAAAGCAAAAGCTATACTTACAGATCTGTCAGCCTTTTGAGGCATCATGGCTTTTGTTTCCTTAGTTATTTGATTAAATTTGTATTGTAGTTTTATCGCTACACCACTTAAAATCCCGCTTAATAATAGAATTATCCATATCCATTGGTCGAAAGCGGAAACGTACGCTCTAAAAAACAGAGTACCTAACGTTTCTATAGGTGCGCATGTCACGAAGTGCAGCTGTTTAAACCTGCCACTGTAAAACGTTTCAGAAGTAATTTGAGCTAGATTTGCATCAGCTAAAACTGGGCATGAAGATGCAACGAAATTATCTGGAGGAATATGTCTAAGAGTTGAGTTTGGCGAGAAAAGACGGAAAAGTGGTAAATTTGGATTAAACGTGGGATTTAAAAACCGCCGCAAATAAGAGGACTCTGCTTGTATCTCGGTACTATGGTCGTTTAACGAGAAGGTTTGCCATTCTATTCCATCTTTTACCAAATATCTGTGAATGTTAAAATCATCGAGGTTTGTAATGTGTGCTGCTTTGTACCGCTTAAACACCTTAGTGAAACCGTCTAAATTTTTCATCCTGCAGGTTCCAGAATCTTCCACAACGAAAGAATGAGAGATTATGTGTCCTTTACCTGGAAGTTTAGTTTTTTCAACTTTGAAAATTATAATAGTTGGAGAATTGCAAAGGTGGACGGCATATTGGTTCCAGGTATATCCTAAATAATAGATCGGGGTGATGTTGTTATCTGCCAGAATAATCCGGTGGTCTTTGCTCTTTCCTATGTGGATCAAGAACTGGATTTCGTAACATTTGTGGTCCTAGGCAATTTAAAGACAAATTAAAATTAAAAAATTAATAATTAATAATTAGAATATTAATTACATGGATTTAACAGTAACTCACCATTTATACCAAATTTTCCACTCGTTTTGTAGTCGAATACAGGCATGAAAAACGACTCCCGAAGATATTTGTAACCTTTCCATTCTGCACATGATTTTGGGTCTATGTAAATCATCGCCATGCAATTCCGCTTTGCGGGTGGTGGTGCGTAGAAGGCAAACCCGCTTTTCTCATCGTGCTCATAAGCTCTGTTGTCGCAATAAAAATCTTCATACTTACGTCCCCGACTGTAAACAGGACTAAATTGAATAACTGGAAACGGAAGAGGTTCCACAAAGTAGTTTTCCCTTAGTTTGCTCTAAATTATTGTATACATTCATATAGAATAATTTTTTAAATTCAAAGAATATGAAATAATTCACTTACTTTTTTGGAATTCTGAAGAGACGGCGATAAAAAATATACCGTACAGTCCCGAAAAACTTCTAACTCCTTCGATAACCAAATGCCATTGTCATTAATTAGCTCCACACAAGTTATTTCAATTAGTAGGGAGAGAACTGACATATAAAATGAATGTTTCCAATTCATTTTTAAATTACAAACTGTAAATTCTTTAATACATAAGCTTTTTTTAGTTTCAAAATAACACGATATATTGGTAAGTAAAACAAAACACCGAAGCAACCGTTCCTTCAAAAGATTTTTCATAACTGAATTAGCACGATTGCAATAAGGAGCTTGTGGTAGACATACTTTTATCCAGACGGTTGTCTCCACGAGTTTGTTCATTAGCTAAGGAGGTTTAGTGCTGGCGGCGTTTTAAACGTTTCGTAAACAGAACTTTCGTTTCGTTTTCAGAGTGAAACGGTTCAATATTTTTTGTTTCGTTTTGTTTCGTCGTGAATTGTTTCGTTTCGTTTATCTCTGAAAAACGAAACGAACAAATCGAAACGTTTATTTTTAAATGCGTATATGTAGCTATAATATGACACTTTTGGCAGTTACAAAACTTTAAACTAGTTTAAAATTGCCATTTTTTCAACTTCACCAGCGTTTTTACTCCATCTGGTCACAATCAGTATGTTTCTTACTTAAACTCGGCAGTTGATCAGTACTGAACTGATTAGATAAATACTAATGAAACCGTAAACAAATACTGGCAACTTTATGTGCTATGGTTTGGAGTAACGACAAGAAAATCATTAGCATAATGACTAATACCGTCATGATGGAGTAGTATAAAACATTATTATTGACGGCGACATTTTAACAAATGACTGCAACAAAGTCAGGTATTTTGAGAAATTTAAATGAAAAATACTGCGTTTTTTACCCATAAAATACAAAATTATGAAACATTAAGCAAGTTTTGTGTGCTAAATTTATTCTCCAAAAAATAGAAAATAAACGTTTAAACGTTTGTTTTCTGTTTGTTCCGAGGTGAAAACGTTTATTTCTGTTTCGTTTTCATTTGTTTCGTTTCATGATTTTCAGGAAACAAAAGTGAAACATAAACGAAACGAACGTTTCGAAACGTTTCACATCGCATTTTCGCCAGCACTAAGGAGGTTGCTCACCTTTTTATATTCAACTGTCTGAATTCTTATGTGATCAAACACTTGCTTATGTTCATAAAGTAGGGCTCCCGAACAAAAGCATTTTGCATAATTTATTTGTTTTCGTGCTATGAATTCTCAACTGAAAATAATTTCAGAATATTTTCAAAATTTTCTTATTATTGCCATTGCTTACAACAACAAGCCAAATTTTTTTTAAAAAAACTCACTATGTGTAATTTAGTTTGTTGTCTTTTAGAATAATAATGCACACATAATCTTATCATAACCTATATTACATGCTTGAGTAAAACCAGATCAAACTTACATGACTTGGTTTCCTGTATGTTTGCAAATAATCTATTGTATACAACTGTTTTAATAACCAAAGGATACTACTTTTTACGCGTGTGACGTAAATTGGTAGCAATTTGTAGCCTTCACAAAATATTTTTAAAAAATTTCCCGTTCTCTCTTCTAAAATTTATTCTACTTCTAATTTTATCGACATTGGTTGGCTGCCTTTTTTTGCAGTTCATGTAACAGTTAATAAGCAGCAGAATGGATGATAAATCAGATAATTTCAGCAGTGCACAATGTCCAATATTAGAAAACTTTCTGACATCAGCTAAATGGACGAAAAATAAATGTTATTTTCAGAATTTCGCTTTTCAACTTTTAAGAGCGGTTTCTGATGTAAAATATTGTGAGGATTACGATAATTTGTTTAAAATGCTTAGAAACTTCGTCATTTGCAGTAGCCTTACGTTAATGCATAAGGACCTTGAATTTTATGTACTTTTTAGGTAGACGTTTTTCCTGTGAACAGTATGCACGTGATACTGCTTAGCTCCAGTCACTCCAATAAATTACAAAATTTTACTGGCTTTTACTTTTTCATACTGAGTTGTCATTTCGTGGCCCCCAAAAATCAAAAGGTTTGAAACTTTGTCAACTCAAAGACTAGTCACAGAGCCATTTAATTATGATATTATGTTGGTAACATTTTTTTCTTTATTGAGACACAAACATTTGTCAGCTATCGCCGACTATTGGCTTGCTGTGACTGCCTCTTACCAAAAAAGTCATATTTTTTGCGTCGCCATTTGCTGCTACCGGACAAAACGGACCAAATGTTCGACAAAAAGCGATTAAGTAGTAAGTATGCCCAATATGATGCTCAGTAAGTTTGGAATTCTTTGGAGTAGGGGTGTCAGAGATATAAGACAAAGCATTTCAAAAAAGGAAAATGTCGTATCCCAAAGAATCACAAGAAATTAGGATTTTTGCTTTACAGTCCATATGCACATGTGATTTGAATTCCAACTTAGAATTAGCAAGCAGCTATTTCCTCCTTTTATAAGCACGCTATCTTAGTTATTATTCTTATGCTATCAACCGCTATTAAAAAAATAGGCGTGTGCTCTTCTTTTGCTTCTAACCAGCTTTGAATTTGAGAGTATATGTTTATTTAACTATTTTTTAGCAGCGCATGGAAAGACATAAATTTCTTCATAGCAGGAAGAAATTTATTAGAAAGCAAGGGAAGATAATGCGTCTTAAAATTAGTGCCCATTTTCGTAGTCAGAGCTTATCATAGCAGTAGTATTGTCTGCCAAATTTTCGTATTTGCAAAAATTACTTAAGTAAATTAAGCTCTTCAGGTCGTATCTTATAAGTCTCTGGCTTGGGTAGCCTTTTAGTATAACATGGGTCACATTTGCTGATATATAAAAGTATAAGCAATTTGGTTTACACCCCACCATACATTATTTATAACAAAAACGCTTTCGGTTGAAAAACAACTAGGTGATAACCTTTTAAACTTTTCGGATTTCTTATATGCGCATATATTTGTGGCACAATGTAGAACTCACGTATTGTATCGAAAAAGTATTACCACTTCAACTAACTCCACCAACCAGGTTTGTTTGCTACTGCTAAAATATTCTTCTTCACTTTTCTAGCATTACCCTACTGAATCCGTGTTTTTGGAACTCGTTCGGAAATATACACCCGATTCAAGAAAAAACTCGTTTCAAAATTTAGAAAAGCCATTGTTTAAGTAGTTATGGCGACAATGGTATTATTTCTGTTTTTCCTTTTTTGCGGCCATGCGTTTGGCATTTGTCTCTATACTTACAGTGCTTATCAAGTACAAGAGAAACCAAATATTGGCAAAATTTACCAAATTAGCATTGAAGCCCCAATTTCCTCACAACTTAAATCTCTAACAACTCACCTCAATCGCGCACAATTTAACGGGATAAAAAATCTGAACGATTATCTTTCCCCGTTTGCAAGCTGCTTTGTTCACATCACCAACTTTCAAAATGTGGACATTTATCCACCTACATTCCCACTCCTAATTCGCCATCACGTTTCTACTGTTGTAACATTTGAAACTTATCGCAAAAACGTGACGGATTTTCACTGGTTCACTAAAGGATTGAATATCACGGGACAACTATACGATTATTTGGATCACTGTCCGCTTTCTCGACTAGTTAAAAGTGATTCCGGGGGATATTGCATGCATCTGGATGCTCAGAAATACCACATGAGTTCGAAGCCTCTCAACTGCGAGCTCGTTGTTGCGCTGTACCCTCCAATTTACGTTTTTCACAAAGACACGGGTGGCTGCGCTGATTCAATTTACAAATTCCAACCTATCTGGACACACCAGTATGAATACAAATATAGTGGTATTACATTTGGCAGCGCATTGACTGTGAAAACGAAAGCATTCAATGTTTGGATAATGGACAATAAACACGAGAACGAGTGGGAAAGTCTGCATTTTTTCAATTGGAGATATACAGCAACCCAAAATCGTAGATTTCTGGACCATGCAACATTTTCTTTCATGGACACAGAACGGAAGGGATCAGGAACTCTTGAATATTCAGTAATTACAGCAATTTATGTAGCACACATTTGCAGTGGAGGAAAATGGGCTACATACCGTCCATGCATGGAATCTGTAGGTTTCTACCAAATTGATACAAAACTTTGGAAGAGGGGGGATTTAAATGAAATTTATGAAGCACTCACAATTTTGGCAACATGCCTGGATGATTTATCATGCGTTTGAGGATTCAGTGCACCGTGAAATGAATTTTAATAAACATTTTGCAATGTGTGAAAACTACATTGAACACAAACGCTACTGGTTAAAAACTTCCCTTTAACACAGTTCAGGATAGAATTACACATGCTTTAACTCATGTGTGGCTTTCAATAATGCGAAACTACACTTATTTCATCATCCAGAACCAGTGAAGCAGGCGTCTGCACAATGGAAAGTGGACATTGGATAAAAACCCGGATTTAAATCCATTTCGCACCGATTTAGTTATAACTCCAGAGCTTGACACGAAAGATATCTCCTATCTATACTCAATATCAAACTCGCAAAATTCCTTACGATTTGTGAGTTGTGGGCGCCCTCAAGAAACTGGGTTTGCCTTTATAGAGCTAGTGAAAATATTTGAGGTGTGGATTTGGCTGTGGCTGCTACTTCTTGTCTTGGGAGTTCCGTTGCTGATCCAGATCAACAAACTTGAATTAGGACAGGAAAACTCGTCGAAATATCAATTCATGAATTTTGTCGCAAAAAGTTTCAGGATCATTTTTCCATTGGTGAAAGCATTGCTTGAACAGGGAGACAATTACTTGGGCTCCTCACACGGTCAAAAGGCGTACTTTATTAGAGCTCTTTTATGGCAGCTGCGATGGTACTGAGCAACGCGTACAAAGGGCAAAATGTGTTCAACCTGGTTAAAAATCGACAACCGATCCCTTATGAACATTTTTCACAGTTGCTAGCGACAATTTCAGTATATTATGTAAGACTTGTTAATCCAGAAATGCGGATGATCAACCTAGATTTTAGCAAACTAAAACTTGCCCCACATTCGATTTACATGTACCAAGGTAAAGAACCCGGCTCCGTTTTGGGTGCCAGTCCGTTAGGTGTTAGGGCAATATCTGAACCACATGAATTGCTTCAAAAAGTCAACAGGTCCGATACTCTATTGGTAGAAACTTCTCAACTCAGATAGAGAAGACACTGAACACCGTGTTAGAAAATAGTAGAATTTTGCCAACGATGGTTAAAATATTGAAGGAAGTTGCGATAGATGTTTTCTCACAATATTTTAGTAATACTACAAAAACTAGGATTTATAATAGAATGGGGAAAAACGAACTGTCAGTTCAGTACTTGGTAGGACTAGCCCTTGAAAAATGGGAAGGGAAACACCAACTGATATTTTGAAGAGTGTAACCGAACGGAGAGTGAATGCACACACGCCTCCGCGCTCAGCAGTACAAGCAGGCCGCGCAGTTTCAGAACTAAGTAGCTGAACACCATAGAAAAGTCGGAGGGTTTCCCTCTTGTTTATAAGCGAATAGTAACCGAGTCCCATGGGTACTCATCGAGGGTTCACAAAGTTGGGAGGCGCTGGCGTAACTGAGTTTGGCTAATAAGTGAAAATCAGAGTTATTATTCAGGAATCGAGACAAAAGACAGGTCATTTGAGATGAAACAAGATTTCCTATCTAGTAAATTTGTAAATTTGGACCGCGTAAATAATAACCACGGTCATTTTAATATGTCTTAAATAGTCTAAACAATTATAATTCCAACGAAACTAGCAACAATGTCAAATGGAGCAGTGTTCAAAAATTGCGTCTAAAGGCTGTGTAAAGTAGGAGAACGATTTGGTTAGATGAATGAAGGCTAGGCAAGTGTCAAGAAAGAAGGAATGTGTTTCCCTCGCGTAACACAGTTGGGAAGAAAATACATGTTGTAAAGCTCCACTTACCAAAAAAATAGAACGGTTGGTGAAAGTACTAAAAACTGGTGTGCAACATATTGTACCTAGTACTCAAATTGTAGCTTCATAATATATGGATTAATGTTGAGTAAAGTAATCGCAGCCTTCTTTAGGAAATTTCGTGTCGTGGAAAGAAATGAAAAGTGAGATGGCAGGTTCACAGGAACATCCATGTCGACATACCCAAATTTCTGCAGTTTTAGGCCAAATCGCATAAGCTCGACACGTGCTTAAAACGCAAAAGTTAACAACTTGCAATACTAAAATTATTGCTGTGTGCACAAAAAAAACACATTTTAAATAGACAAAGCAGACGAAAAATAGATTCTGTGTAGACCAGTACAGAACACAGAAGGACCATCGTTCTACAACATCCATGTGTTGGGATATTATCGAGTTTTTGACGGGACATATGCCACTATAATGAGTATCGAATGAGTGCTTTATTAAAACTATTAATGAAATGGATGAACTGCAAACGAATTAGTATTGATTAATTGAAAAATGATTTGTCCGTAGCAATCAGCATACTAGATCATGTACAGTTACGATTATCTGTGAGTGATATGAATTAGACTCCGTATCGAACGCTGTCAAAACATATTTTTTGTTTTAAGGCAGTGTGAATCGTACGCTGAATCACGTATGGTACGCATACAAGAAAACTAGAGCCCTTTTACGAATCTCGACTATGTTAAGATAGCAACGTGCCCACGTGCCAGGTCCTATCATCAAAAGGCTAAACACAACAAAATACTTCAACATTGGTGGGTTTTCTTGGCTGATTGGAATTTATCATCATTGATAACTATGCCTTTTGAAACACAAGCTGCATCCAAAATGCCCAATACCGATCACCCCACCCATTTCAGCGAGTTCATTAAACGTAGCTAGACAATAACCGCCTGCATTAACTATAAAGTGAACCCGCCCGCGTAGAGCAAGCTTACCGACATAGAACGTCTCTTTGGTGACCAAGTGTTCTGAGTAAAGGTAAGGCAGAGTCTTTCAGCAAAGGTTGCGGGAAGAGAATATGCAGC
>LJIJ01005444.1:0-11832 GCA_001718145.1 Orchesella cincta
CACTACAAGCAGCTTTTCTGAGTCGAATTATTCAAAAAGACGCGGAATTTGACTTTATAAAAACCTGTTTCTGGATAAAATTGAATCTAATCTAGTGGCAAAAAATTGAAAGACATTATAGCTAGGAGCAGGAAATGCTTTACTCCCAAATTTGACGAGTTTTGGCTAATATTATATAAAGGGTTTCCTATCTTTTAACTGTTGACTGTCTTCTAATATTAAATAAATGGGAATTTAAGCATGTCCACAACCCTTTCTAGACTTCCATTACTTGGCACTGATGGCAAGCTTCAGCAGTTTTCCTATCAAGGTACAATATCGAACGTGGTTTTAGATGGTTGGTGCTCGAACCTTTCGAAATGCTGGCCATGGCAAATAAAAGAAACATCGGCATGGATGGGCTCCGGGCTGTATCCGTGTACTCCGTACTCCTCGAGCATGGGTCTCTATTATCAAAAGAAAACAATCGTTGAAATGAAATTCACTACATTTTACAATCAATTCACCAGTCTATTTCCATTCAATTTTCCAAATCATGGAAAAAGTATCTCTTAGCGCCGGAGTTTGAGTCAGGTTCTTATTGTACGCTTTGAGGCAGTACAAACGTTAAAATCATGGAAATGCATATCCAGCATCAGCAACCAAACGTAGTCCAATATCCTCCTTGATTGTCCAAGTGGAGCGAAACCTCGCTCCTCTTTAAGTCAAATTGTAGAGACCCATAAATTTTAACTATGGTTTCGAAAAGCGGCAGTGAACAACTTAATCCGCCTTTCCTTCAATTCTGCAATATGTTGGAACGACGGCGGTTTCGAACATGATCTCCGCTGTTTAGTAAGAGGATATCTGAGTAAGAAGGCAGTTAACTTGAATTCCTTATCTTGTGTCACGCCTCCATGCCCATGATCGCTCACAGTAGTACAGGTTTATTTTGTCGAAAAATTTCGGCTTCCTCAGTTTTTACGCATTAAGTAAGACGTGGGCGATTGTCAGTGTTGATAGTCTCGTTTTAAGCGTCTGCCGGATGATTGTGACAAATGCGTGTCCGTGATGTCTCGGTTCGCTCAAAAGAGAAAAATCTAGGTTAGGCTGGTTTGTTCGTCTTGAGTTAGTAATACCATGAAAGACTGACTATATCCACACGATCTTCCCACGACACTGACGCGTTATCAAGTAGATAGTAATCCGGTGGTAACCAAGTCGTTGTTTGGAACCGTAAAGGGTTGGAACTTTGAAACCAGGGCCACATTAAGGCATCCGTTTGGTTACTTGTTCCTGGCTCCACCGGCCATTTCATTCGAATCTAGAATACAAGGATTGTTCCACAGAGCATGATACATCATGTAACGTAACCATCAAATCTAGCTTACGATAAGCTTACCCGAAATAGGTAAACATCGGGATGGAATTCCAAAATTCATAATCATTTACATTCAGTGTTTTGTTGTATTTGGGATCAAAAAACGTGTTACCTAACCATGACTTCTGCATATAAATAGATCGATTTTGGAAAGTTTTTGTAGGAAACACTGGTTCCATGTACGGAACGCCTTACTCCCACGCTTCTTGAGTTCATTAAGCCGTTGGCGGTGCATAAAGATCATATCTAAATCCGTCGAAGGAAACTACCAACACCACAGGGTGTCTGAAATGTTTTTCAATGGGACAGAAACGCTAATTATGAACTAAAAGGCTGCTAAGAAAAATCTTGCTATACTTATTAAAAGCATTATTATATATTTAGGTGGGTAGCACACACTTCAAACATGTTGTCTTGTTTAGGAACTTTGGAGATAGATTTTTGCCCTCAAAATACAATAGGACAAAGGGAAATTATCGGAAACAACAATGGTTAAGTGAAAACAAATAATACACTTTTTAAAGCCTAGTATAAAGGCACGTAAATTCCAATACATAGCGTTATCGATGCACGAATATAAATCAAGAATGTAATGGACGGTCATAAGAATTAATTACTAAGAATATTTAATGAAAAATAACTAGAATATTAAAAAACAAATGAAAAACACCAAAAAATGATCTTTTAAATACCTTAAATTAAGGAAAAAAAAGCAAAAAAGGACTGGTCTAGAATTTAAAAGGACGGTTAGGCATTGCAAATTTTTATTAAAAAGTGCTAAAATGTGAAAATAATCCTAGGGTTACCAAAGAATAACAATAAGTTCGTTGTTGTAAATGTGGGCGAGAGTTTTGCTCAAATAAAAGATATTTTTATATTAAATTGCTAGTCATTGTGGTAAATAATATTGTTCAATATCGAATCGAAAAAATTAATATCAAATTTTAATTAAACTAAGTTTTGAACACTATTTGAATTTATAAAATATGTTTAAATTCAATAAATGAATTCAAACAAGAAAACTAAAATGCATAGCAATTTAGACTTCAATACAATTGAGTTCATTAATACTTGTTTGATGTATCATATCAGTTATATCTCCATCAAGATTTTCTCAATCAAATTCTTCTTCAAGATAAAAATGGTTGAACATGCGTTAAAAATGTGGAGTTGTATTAGTGTTTTTGGAACAAATATGAACAAAATTATCTCAAAGGGCTAAGTCACAAAAGTGTCGAGAAGAACTAGACGCATTAAATGGAATATGATATAAAAAACAACTGGAAAAATGTGGAAGTGGAAAAAATGTGGAATAATTTTTTCACTGATTTGTTTTCCAACAATGGAATTATATTTAGAAATTGCAATAGTTTATTTCTTCTGCTTTGTTTATTATATCGCTAAATTAAGTTAACAATGTGTTATCCTTAAAACTTTATTTGCTCATCGGCTTTTGATAAGAGCTGATGATAAACATTGTGTATTTATTGAAATGCTACCTGGAATTATGTTTTATTTATTATTACGTTGGCCGCAAGCATTATCTATCATACTGTTTATCAACATCAATTGACATATATTTTATGCGAGATGTGAGTTCATTGTTTCATTTATTCATCTTATCAGTCCCGACATCCACCTTCTCCCAGCTTAATGTCCCCGTTGCAATTGGGTTGAGCTCTGAATAAGCACCACAAATAGCCCTTTCGTTCGTATACCGTCTGGTCAGTATCAAAGCCACAGAATCTATTCCTCAAACCAAATATTATATTACATTCTCAAACAAAATAAATGGAAATGAATATTTTTGCAAGGCGACTTTCAGCGAATGAACGCCCTTCAATTAATTAAATCTGATGCATACGTACGTTCCCTCAAGCTGCATTGCCACCTGCAAATGAGTAAATTTTGAAAAATCTAGTGCATTCCCAGTGTTCACAAATTTCCAGAAACGTCAATCTTAAAAAGCTATCCGGCTCGCTTATCATCCTTGATTTGGACGTCAAAACTACATAGTTGTAACTCGGCTCGTTGAAGCTTTGATAAGGAACCTGTAGCGGTGAGTCTTCTTCATCGTTAAACACGACTTCTACACCTGGTGGGTAATCAGTAGGATTGCCTCTACATTCATAGTTGAGACGGAATCCGGTACCGTTGTTGGTATTTGTTTTAAAAATTACTACGGCTTCGTTTGCCTTTACTCCAATGAACGGAGTGGGATCTGGTGGTCCAATACGGTTCGTATCATAAATGCCCATCCGTAGGTATTATCCATCCCCATAATTGTTATAGCATCCGGGTCAGAGTCACTGATTCCATGTCGCTCGAGTACAAAATCAAATGACGAATAGTTTCTACTTCGGACGACAAACACACAGAGCTCACCAGCATCATAATTTTCGTACAGCTTGTACTCAATCGTTCCAGAGTTGGCCACAATGGTTTGCCCGCATTCGAACACTGCATAAATAAAACGAAATAGAGCTGAAAAATTAAATAAACATATGGAAGTTTTATTAAGTATGTTTTGTTTACGGAAGCCGGGTTTTGGCGTTGACGAGGATGTTATTTCGGTTGGAATCTCCGTTTGCATATACTCTTCCTGGCTGATTACTGGAGGCCTTGTTCCCCGTTTACATTCTGCTACATTCTCGGGAAAGTCACAGCGTTGAAACTCGGAGCTGAAATAGAGAGGTCGAGGGCAAAATGCTTCAAATTCTTGCCATTGATGCACACACTGTATTTGGTACAATTGTGGCTTGGCAAATATTGAACTCCTGCTTCCATTTCACACCCATTTGACAATGCTGCAGAGCATTTCAGCAATAAGACGACTAACACAAATACTTTTAATAAAAATTCCATATTTTTAAATAGTTTTATGCTAGGTTTCTTGTTCCCCGATTCGTGCAGAGCAGAGCGTCGATTAAAGTGATACTAAAAAGTTAACGCTGTACGAGTCAAATATAACAGAATGAAACTGTTATTTCAAAGCTTTCTTTATCAATGTGGCCTGAAAAATGCATGTCAGAATGATTATGGCCCAAAGTAGGACAGAAGTAACAACAAAATCATAGTTTGCTCACCATGTCCCATCACATATCAGCCGGAATATAGGTAAATATTTGAGTAATAAACCAACATGATTAGGCTTGGCAGTGCCCCGTTTTCTCAGTTTCAACAGCTTATCATCTCGCGCATTTACTTACGTGCATATAAACAAGCATAAGCATTATTATACTTTTGTAACAACTTTTCATAAAAATTGTGCAAATTGGTTTGTTGTTGACCCAATGGCAGCATAAAATTAGATGTAACCAATATGCAAAAATTGTCTGGAAAGAGTAAATAATGAAACGACTCAGAAATTAGGCTACTGATTTTATTATTGACTTCAGATTTATATTTGTTTCAAAATCGAAAACGATACGTATACTTAAATCTGTTACATTATTTCATTGCATTCTTAAGAGCAATCATCCTTATAAATAAGTATGATTTTAAACAGCGAGATATTAATTGTATGTGATGTATGATTTCTCCTTTAGAGGTGCGCATGGTTGCCTGAGTAGAACGATAATGGACGGAAAAATGAGAAAAACTTTATTATTATCATATATAAGTAGGTTCGCTGTACAGCATTGAAAATGTGTATAACGTTAAACAAAATTATGTATGAATGAATATAAAATAAATAAATAATAGTTTCTTAGGGTGATATTGTCTTAACTTTTATGAAAAAAAAAACATTTTTGTCTTTTAAACAAAATTTTCCGTGATTTTTAAAAACAGGGTAACTTATGTTTATGTGATTATGTGCAGCTATAAATAATAATACCTATATTTGTTTCAAATCTAACTGTATCGTATTTGCTGATAACTGTAAGTTATTCCAATCCATCGCTTTCTTACCAAACTGCGCTTAGCATCTAAACTAAGTTTTTGAAGCCACTACAATAGTTTTTGCTGTAGGAAAATGAGTCGCAGTCTCTCTGAAACGAGAAGTCATAAAGCTATTTCTAGAACTCTTTTTCTTAACTTTTTCTGGATTTTTTCTGAACAAACTAGTTGCCAGTTCACCAATATTTTTCGCAACGAACCTAACAACACCAAAAACAACAGGATGGGTCTCCGCAATCATAACAAAACCCGTGAAAACCACAGCTCCCAAATAGAGATAAAAACAGCTTTAATATTTCCCTGCAAAGAAATCGGCTTTACTGTATTGGGTGTATTTCTTGCAGCCCTCTTCGTCACATTCCACGTGTTGACCCTAAACGACCAGCTTTTCCACCAGTAAATAAGTCTCGTAAGCAGCAACAGTAAATTGAAAATGGAGAAAACGTTGAAATAGAAATGTGATGAGTGAGTGGCATTTTCTATGCGACGACCTTGCGATTTTGCTCTATTACTTCCAGTCGAAATTCAGATAAACTTATATTTAAAAAACCGAAACTTTTTGCAGGCAAATTTTCTTTTTCTAAAGAGTATAAAATGTTTTGTTCTAGCTGCGCACTAGAAAGCTGGCTAATATCTGGAATTGTGGAAGTTAAGTAATTGCTTTTGAATATTTTCACTTCCTCCTTTCCCTGGTGGAACAGCCCCATATCGGTTTGATTTAGCAAATGGAATTCTCATGAAATATTTAAATGTTTCTGCTCCAGCTAGTGAGTTGAACACGTGTTTCTTACGTGTCTTAAAGTTGCAGAGTTTGTTTTGTATACCCACAAGCTTTCTGGTTACGTATTTTTAAAATGTATTATACAATATTATAGAATTATTGCAAACTTCTCAAATATTGACCGGATGATATGATAAAAATTAAAAAAAAATTCTGGTAACAAAACCTGAAGCGATGTGTGTTTAATCTTTTGCTTATAAAAAGCCCTATATAAGTAAATGTAAAATATTCAAACATTGTTTAAACAAAAGCAGAGAAACTTAATAACCATGTGACCATCGATACACTCAGGAACCATTGTGTTGAAATCCTATCCTATGAGGATAATAATATACTTATGGTAATATATGTACGTATAATATAAATAATAATAACATATTTATATACTTTTCAACAATTGGTGTAATAAGCTATTCAACAGCAATTATAAGCTATTTTCATTTCATCAATCTGCCAGAATACAACACATGAAATGTTATCAAGTTTTTGAATCTACGGAAATAGTTTTCATTTCTAAACCACTTCCAGCCCCATTTGCCGAAAAACAGGACGTCGGAGCTCTCTTTCTCCATAAACAACGTTTTATTCTATCATAGCAGACCTTTACCCCTGCTTTAGCTTGCTTTACCCTACAAATTGCTATTTTACTCCAAATAGTTCTAAATGCGCGAAAAATCACTGAATGCGCCTCAACCGCCAGTACAATACCTGCAAATACCACCGTACCCAAATAGAGATAAAATACCGCTTGTATATTTCCCTGCAATGATATGGGCGTGAACGAATTGTGAGCATTTCTTGCAGCCCTGATCGTCACATTCCAAGTGTCAACCCTAAACGACCAACTTTTCCACAGTGAATAAGTCCCGATTGCTCAAGCGAGTGGCCCTTTCCAAAAAGATTTGAAAGGGCCAGGGAATCCTATCCATTTCCCAGTTTTCGTGTAGTTCATCGTACGGCTGTTTACTAATTGCAATTTTATTGTCTACACGTCTAAATTTAGAACGTCCCTGTTGTGTTTGGCTTGTCGTCAATTTGAGCTTCAACCTCTGTATTTTCGTCGCGTCCATGTACGCATCCATCTCGCATTTGGAAATCATCGCAACGTAGTGATCCTCACTGATCTGGGACTCTACGTTTGCCATGGTATCAAACCTTGCTTTCACATCTTTTTCACTCAAGCTCTTATTGATAAAATCATCCGAATAATTATAGCGGATCTGATTTTTCTGGAGCAACATGGAAAAGATTGAGTCATGGGTATAGATTCGTTCTCACCAAGTGATCTCCGAGAACTTGAGTTAAAAGATATCCCACAGCTCCCGCCAATTTTGCAATTTTAACGGCCACGTTCAGTATTCATTTTGTAGATTGGGAGTAAATTGTGAAATTTGAGTTAAATAACTCCTCAAATGTCTCAATATTTTCACTTCAATGGGAGCAGTGAGCTTCTCAATATTTTCTCCGAGATACTGATTTGTGAGCACTGTTGCCATTAGTAACCAAACCGAACCAATTATCTTACTCTCCCATTTCATCCGGGAACTTTGAAGTACCAAAATCTTCCAGGTGCATACAACTCGCTCTACAATACCTGAAATTTTGACTGCCACATTTTTACCATTTTTTAAGTTTGTATTCACCCTGGAAATAGCCCAAGCACAGACTCCAGTAAACGTTGACATTGTGACAAGGGTGAGCCACACGAATAAGCTAAAGCTGGAGAAGAGGTCAATAAGGCTCAGCCAGCCAGAGTTTGCTACAGGGCACACGTGATGAAATGGACGGATTTCATTCCGCTGCTGTACGCAATTGTATCTACATAGCGCATAGGACCATCATGGGATGACAGCTCGGCTCGTGCCAAAAGTGTGGCGATAATCATTGCTACATCGTGGTTGAGGCCAAACATTGTCCCATTAGGAAATATTATCCCGAGCAGGACAGCATTCACGTTTGGAAAGGGCTCCCATTCTCTACCCTCAATTCTGTGGCGTACATACTTTTCACGCTGGGGCATACGTATCGATATGGAGCGACGTAAAACTTTCAGATTTTGACATTGGGTTGATGTATAAATGAGAGCATCAAAATCTCCCCGAGTTTTAATGCTTCTTATATCAAAGCTTCGCAAAGCAGGAAATACTTGAATCATTGTTGCCTCAAGCACTTGCAAGGGACGGGTGTAGTCTGGTCCATTGCAGCGATTTTTATGTTTTTCATAATGGAACCTATTTCAACGCAAGTTAGCACGTTTGAATCTGTCACCCGAAACTCGTTGATTTCATCATCTTTGGAAATGAAAAATAAAAGCTTTATCGGAATAATGTTGTTTTTCTTCATCCATAAATTGGAAACACTGAAAAGTATCTCATATGGAAACACATTCATTTCCCGTTGCTTGGTGACATGTATCAATACTCGATGGGCAACTCCAACTCTATCATTGGTTTGAAGTCTAGGATCCACTACTATGTCCAGCATTCCGGCTTTCCGTAGCTTCCTGATGTGTGACACGACAAAACGTCGGCAGGGGAAAGGGTCAATAAAAACTTGGACGATGCAAAGCCGCCTTGCAGTAGGAATCCAAGGAAATTTAAGTTCTTGTTTGGATCTAAACCTCGTGACTGTTCCATCACAGTTGGCGTCTATCTCATGATCTATAAGCTCGATTAAACTTAAAGATCTGTATCTCGGGTGTAAAGTATAATCGGAAAAGGAGCGGCTCGATATGGTAGGAGCCTATGAATTCGGATTGTTTAATTTTTGATAGTTTTTTACGACAAGATTGACAGGCATTCCTTGAAATGTTCCAGTTCTTTGTTGAGGTTGAGGCTTTCGGGGAAACCTGATGTGTTTGGGGGAAGGAATCCTATGTGAATTAGAGTAATTACGAGACTAGTTGGTAATATAATCATCTTGAACACAAAAAAGGGTTAACATTTGTGTATCAGGTAGCGTTATACCTGAACCATTTTTATATTTGTAATTGATAAGCAAAGTTGGGAAAAAATAAAATCCAACAAATTTTTATTTTTAACTTTTCGGTTTTGTGAGCAGCAACAGTAATGTAAAAGTAAAGAAAATGTTAAAATAGAAATGAAAGAAATTTCAACCGAAATTCAGATAAATTAATATTTTTGAAAAAGACGAAAACTTTTAGCACGGGAAAACACCTTTTTTAACGAGTATAAAATATTTTACCAACTAGTCTCGTAATTACTCTAATTCACATAGGATTCCTTCCCCCAAACACATCAGGTTTCCCCGAAAGCCTCAACCTCAACAAAGAACTGGAACATTTCAAGGAATGCACTGTCAATCTTGTCGTAAAAAACTATCAAAAATTAAACAATCCCGAATTCATAGGCTCCTACCATATCGAGCCGCTCCCTTTTCCGATTATACTTTACACCCCGAGATACAGATCTTTAAGTTTAATCGAGCTTATAGATCATGAGATAGACGCCAACTGTGATGGAACAGTCACGAGGTTTAGATCCAAACAAGAACTTAAATTCCTTGGATTCCTACTGCAAGGCGCTTTGCATCGTCCAAGTTTTATTGACCCTTTCCCTGCCGACGTTTTGTCGTGTCACACATCAGGAAGCTACGGAAAGCCGGAATGCTGGACATATAGTAGTGATCCTAGACTTCAAACCAATGATAGAGTTGGAGTTGCCCATCGAGTATTGATACATGTCACCAAGCAACGGAAATGAATGTGTTTCCATATGAGATACTTTTCAGCGTTTCCAATTTATGGATGAAGAAAAACAACATTATTCCGATAAAGCTTTTATTTTTCATTTCCAAAGATGATGAAATCAATGAGTTTCGGGTGACAGATTCAAACGTGCTAACTTGCGTTGAAATAGGTTCCATTATGAAAAACATCAAAAATCGCTGCAATGGACCAGACCTACTATCCACCGTCCCTTGCAAAGTGCTTGAGGCAACAATGATTCAAGTATTTCTGCTTTGCGAACTTTGATATAAGAAGCATTACAACGCGGGAGATTTTGATGCTCTCATTTATACATCAGCCCAATGTCAAAATCTGAAAGTTTTCACGTCGCTCCATATCGACACGTATGCCCCCAGCAGGAAAAAAGTATGTACGCCACAGAATTGAGGGTAGTGAATGGGAGCCCCTTTCCAAACGTGAATGCTGTCCTGCTCGGGAATATTTTTCCCAATGGGACAATGTTTGGCCTCAACCACGATGTAGCAATGATTACCCTCGCACCACTTTTGGCACGAGCGAGCTGTCATCCCCATGATGGTCCTATGCGCTATGTACAATTGCGTACAGCAGCGGAATGAAATCCGTCCATTTCATCACGTGTGCCCCTGTAGCAAACTCTGGCTGGCTGAGCCTTATTGACCTCTTCTCCAGCTTTAGCTTATTCGTGTGGCTCACCCTTGTTACAATGTCAACGTTTACTGGAGTTTGTGCTTGGGTTATTTCCAGGGTGAATACAAACTTAAAAAATGGTAAAAATGTGGAAGTCAAAATTTCAGGTATTGTAGAGCGAGTTGTATGCACCTGGAAGATTTTGGTACTTCAAAGTTCCCGGATGAAATGGGAGAGTAAGATAATTGGTTCGGTTTGGTTACTAATGGCAACAGTGCTCACAAATCAGTATCTCGGAGAAAATATTGAGAAGCTCACTGCTCCCATTGAAGTGAAAAATATTGAGACATTTGAGGAGTTATTTAACTCAAATTTCACAATTTACTCCCCAATCTACCAAAATGAAATACTGAACGTGGCCGTTAAAATTGCAAAATTGGCGGGAGCTGTGGGATATCTTTTAACTCAAGTTCTCGGAGATCACTTGGTGAGAACGAATCCCTATACCCATGACTCAATCTTTTCCATGTTGCTCCAGAAAAATCAGATCCGCTATAATTATTCGGATGATTTTATCAATAAGAGCTTGAGTGAAAAAGATGTAAAAGCAAGGTTTGATACCATGGCAAACGTAGAGTCCCAGATCAGTGAGAATCACTACGTTGCGATGATTTCCAAATGCGAGATGGATGCGTACATGGACGCCGACGAGAAAATACAGAGGTTGAAGCTCAAATTGACGACAAGCCAAACACAACAGGAGTTCTAAATTTAGACGTGTAGACAATAAAATTGCAATAGTAAACAGCCGTACGATGAACTACACGAAAACTGGGAAATGGATAGGATTCCCTGGCCCTTTCAAATCTTTTTGAGAAGGCCACTCGCTTGAGCAATCGGGACTTATTCACTGGTGGAAAAGTTGGTCGTTAGGTTGACACTTGGAATGTGACGACAGGGCTGCAAGAAATGCTCACAATTCGTTCACGCCCATATCATTGCAGGAAATATACAAGCGGTATTTATCTCTATTTGGGTACTCGTGGTATTTGCAGGTATTGTACTGGCGTTGAGGCGCATTCAGTGATTTTTCGCGCATTTAGAATATTTGGCAGTAAATAGCAATTGTAGGGATAAAGCAAGCCTAAAGCAGGGAAAGGTCTGCTATGATAGAATAAAACGTTGTTTATTTAGAAAGAGAGCTCTGACGTCTTGTTTTTCGGCAAATGGGGCTGGAAGTGGTTTAGAAATGAAAACTATTTCCGTAGATTCAAAAACTTGATAACATTTCATTGTTGTATCTGGCAGTATTGATGAAATGGAAAATAGCTTATAATCTGCGTTGATAGCTTATTACACCAATTGTGAAAAAGTTATATAAAATATTATTATTATGTATATTATACGTACCTATTATTACCATAAGTATATTAT
>LJIJ01005445.1:0-11831 GCA_001718145.1 Orchesella cincta
AATCAACACAGTAAAGCTAACACTCTTTCTTACAAATTAATTAACACAATATTGGTGTCTTCATGGAATGCGAGTAATTTCTCTTATGGAAAAAATAAAGGCCATTTGCAAAGTTTAGTATACGAGTTGGTAAGTAAGCACTTTCTTTCCGGCGTTTAAATGCGAATTAAAAATATATGAGTTTTGATTGGAAACTACATAGCTAATAATTCATATAATACACAGCTGTAAAAATTGCAAAAATAAGTAAGCTTATTACCTTCCTAAACGAGACAGCTCACATCATAACGCATAGTCGTGAATGGATATTCCAAGGTTGATTTGTATGAAATTTTTTTTCTTTCTCTCCTATTTAATTTGAGATAATGCTGAGAATTAGTGTATCATCTGGCTAGCGGTAGTAGCTGGTCTATTGCTACCAATTTTAGTCCAAAGAATTGTGAACTGAACTGTAAAAAAGTTTTAAATGGGTAAAATGAAAGCCACTTCCCTGTGGTGGAAGTTTTGTAAGAAATAGGTTGGATACAGAAAAACATGCATATTGGAAGTGAAAGCTGTGGGTGCTATAAAAGGAAATACGTTCCTGGTGTGTTCACTCATGGAAAGGTAATGAAATAATTGGGCTATGAAAAAGAATCGCATGCGGGCAGCTGTGGAATTGCGAAGTGTAATGGCAATGCTATCTCACCAATGCACTAAATAAGCACCACGTGCTCATGCAAGTGGTGTGCGAGGTGATAGTGATGTGACATGTTATGAGAATTAACATGTAATAGAATATTGTAATAATATTCCACGCATGACTGACTTATACGACAATGTTATGAGTGACCATTATTACTCATCACCCAACCGGATGTACGCTTCTGCGGACACCCTTTGTTATCCAGAGCACTTCCTGTTATCAACCCTCAACCGTGGATCATATTGCTGACCCACATCAACAGTGATTTATAATTACTCCTTGATCTATAATTGACATCCATACCCTCTCATGTATATTGTACTCTTATAGTTATTATTATTAGGATACTATAGTTATAAGGATATTACTCACTGTACTTATTTAGCACTAATAGAAATAGTATAAAATAACCTGTAACCATGTATGATGTGTGCCTGTTTGAATCTGACTCTCTTCTATTAAACAACTACTCTTCCCATTGGCAATAACACCTTGTGTGTATCGTTTGTGTATTTATTATCATCATCACACGTACGCAGACCATATACATTTCAGAAGGTAAAAAATGTAGTTAAAAAAGAGTGTTTCGTCGTAAAAGCAAGTAGGCGATTTTGACAGCCGCATGAGTATATAGTTATAACTCACTAGTGTTCATTTTAATCGAGGTGTGCGCTGGAGAAGATTTGTTTTGAAAGGTTTTAAGTGCTTATTTTATATTGAAAAGATGGTTAATTAGATTAACATTTCATACTCCTTTTAAGCACAAAACTGCAGGCAAACCCCGTTTTGGAATTTAACTAATAACACGCTATGATGAAGAGAAGTCGTGATTGAGTTGTGCTATATTTCATGTGACGAGTCGCCGTTGCTGTCATGCACTTTACTTTGGATAGTTAAAATTCACTTAGGTACATTTTGGTGGCACTGATTTATTCTATCAATAATATTTTTTCAGGCACCTTCTTATTTTTTTTATAATAATCGTTACATAATTTCGTACTCCTCTTTGCACTTGGTATTAGATATCAATTCATGCTTGACGCAAAACTTCTTTAAATGTAGCTGAACTTTCTTCAACCTTTTATCTGGAGAAAAAATAACAGTTTAAAAAGTTGGTTTTCATTTGCGATTTGGAGTGAAAGCACGCCAATGCTAGTGAAAAATTTCTGACTTGAAGACTACCTTTATTCAGCCATAAACTGCACCCTACAGTTGTTGCCCAACTTTAATTTCTTTATATTCATGATTACCTTAAATTGATTTAAAAATTTCAATGAATTATTTTTTTTCGGAAATTCGTCGCTTTTACACTTCGACTGATTTTTAATATAGGCAGTAGTAAAAGGAGGCAAACACACTTTTTTATGCAAACAGTGTTTCATCAACTTCTGTAAGCCATATAAACTTAACTCTAAAAAGGTGATGCAAATAAATACTTCAAGTTCAGTACGTAGTAGTACAGGCAATAATTCCGCACAACAAGCAGCTTTTGGTATATTTTTTTATGGAAAGGAAATGGACCACCTCGACTTCCTCCGCTTTCCCCCAAGCTATACGGTTTCCGCGGCTAAAATCATTCAATAGTTGAACTGCCATCAAGTTGTAGATATTCATTCGTGTTTTCCTTTATTTCAGATTGTATAGTTTGCAAACCAGCTGTATATTTCTAATTCTTGAAAAATTGTAACAGTGAAACTTTGTAAGTTTAGGAAATCAAAGCGAAAAAAGAAACTACTGAAAATGGAGAAAACAGCATTCAATTCATTTCAAAAAGTTCATCCAGGCGTTGAACTTTTTGGATGGTATGGAGTCATATTCACATTTATGCAGATTTCATTTTGTGGAATGTATTTATGTTGAAATTAGCTTTCAAGTTCTTCACCAATACTGCAAGCACTTATATATCAAATTTCTCTAATAATGAGGGTTAAAACATGTTTCGCTTTTGTTTATTGAATTTCTAAGAACCATTTTCCGTCCTAAACATCTTCTGCCGTTTCCTTGCGGGGGAAAAGAATACAATCCAGATGTTTACCATTTGAAACCATTTAGCTGGCACAGATCAAGTTTCGAAGTGTATACGGTTTCCCTACCTGCGGAGCCTTCAATCGATATATGTAATAAAAGTTAAAGATAGAAATGTTTTGTATCATTGTTTTTTTATTATTTATTTCAGCCGGCAACACATTGATGTACTATTGATTTCGTCGCAATAGCGACAGCATTTAACAATCACACTATCTTATCAGATGAAATGAGCACCACAACAACCAGAGTCAAAATCCCAATTAATTGTGCTTAGGTGAAAAATCTTCTCCATCGTCAAGTTAATGAAATGTAAACTGGACGGAAAAGCCGAACAAACAGGGAAAACCCTTACACTAATGCAATTAACTATACGTGATAAAATTTTTTTGTTTATTTTATCATCATCTATGCTGTTTTAATTAACAGCTTTTTTATTAGTCATGCGCCTAGGAATTATGCATCAAGGAAGGAAGCCGATCTGCTTTTGATTCCAATTTTCTTCAAAAACACTTGCAAGGCTTCTTTTCACCTGGTGTAACGCCAAGTGATCCATATTTATGTAAATCGAAAAAGGAGGCCAGCGCTGATGTCGCTTTTTCACCGAGGAATAATTGTGAATGGTTTAGAGCTGAGTTGAGATTTTAGGAATGTAAAAGACGCGTAACTAGATTTATGTCTAGAAATGGTTATGAGATTATGCGTTTTGCAGAATATGCTTGAATGAATATAATAAAACAGCTGAACTACAAGGCAAAAATATACTTTCGAAAAAGCCTAAGTTTTACTCGTCAAAGAAATATTTGCGAGACTTGCATACTTAAATATAGCTACTCAGGCGCATAACGCTTACTACAGCATGGAATGAGGAAATAAACAATACAAAGAAGCCCCCCCTTTATGCCTTTTTATACCTGAGCCTGGTACGCAAGAATAAAAGCTTAGAACATCAATTTCACAATAGGTAGAATAGAATCAGGAAAATAAGATACAAGATAATATAAGACTGCCACGATACAGGATTAAATTACATACAAACGTTTAAATCGGCTCCAATGGATACCTTCATAACAGTAAGTTACGCAAATCTCTCCGGAAAAATATGAAGCAACAAAGAGTATTTGAAAACTTTAAATAAAAATACGAAATGAATACATGTCGGCTGTACAGTAAAGTAACATTTTACAAAATTCTAAAATTGGTGGTTCTCTACATGCAATAGAAAGCGATTTTGTCACCTATAATCTCATGACAAGATAATATGCCATAGCCGTGATCAAGTTATTTAAACCACAGCAAGTTGGGGCAAAGCCTGCCACCCGTACAGCAAAGGCAGAGAAAGGAGAGTATCGTGGTATTCCTATAGCAGATTAAGTCCAGAGTGTAAAGAGCAACGTAGATGATGATGCGATTCATGGATGAGGATTATGATTCAAACAGAGAGAGTTCAGCTAGCAAAAACCTAACATCAAGCACCAATTCAACGTCAACTTCAACATCGTATTCATACCGTGTAAACAATAAAATCCTTTTTATTGCTACAAACAAGTGCAGATCTGTTTATTTCATTTTAATAATATATGTTTCAATTGGGCACCCCCCCGCCCCCCCCTGAAAAACATTAAAAAGAATAAAGCTTTATGTTTGCTAAAACAGCTAATTTAAGTCGGAAAATATTACATCGGTTTTTTCGTCTTGAACTCCTTTACGGGCCAGGTTTTATTGTAATATTTTATTCAAACCCGTCCGGTGAAAAGCTGGAGCCTTGCACAATTACACTTAACTGGTGAAGCCTTGAAGTAATTAATTACTTCTTGCGATGCGAAGCGTAAATTTATTGATACTGCGTGCTTGATAAGAGTCAGTATTCTGACTAGCAACCCAGTCTAACAGAAGTCGGACACATATGGATAGCGTAGAAGGGGTAAAACTGTTTCTGTTAATAAGAATTAGCACTATGCAGTTAGTAATAATCAGAATGTTTTGATACAGGAAGATATACATGTCAAGATGTGGCTTCAATAGTAAGACATGGTTGCTAACAACAAGATTGATAATAGCATAGTTGCCCTCAAGAAAAAGGATCAGTTTGCAAGCTGTGCGTATAAAAATGTAGAAATTGTATTGAAAGAATATCGACCGTGGTGCACGTCAAGGCTGAAAAGTTGGACAATGCAAGTAATACGTATATATGTGACAATCGGAGCTGACTTACAATTTCCTCTTGCAAGAGGTAGTTGAATTTGATTTTAATATCTAAGTAGATTAGAGATTTCTCATATCAGATTAACGTTGTTACTAACTTCATTTACACGGAATCGAAGAAAACGCTGATACGATTAGCTCTTAATAGATGAAGCAACTCGATTCATTTTTTGGTTAGACTTACCCAATCAGTCAGAAGTGTTAGTATTTTAAAGACGGTAAAATATTCGCTCTCTCATTACGTTAAAATGCGACAATAAAATTACAACGGCGGAAACGCATAACCTTATTTGCTGATTTTCAAATCCATCGCATACATTTACGGCAGTTTAAGCTTCTCATGTAGCCAAAGCATGCAAGCTAGATTTTTAGCGGCTTTTCGTTGTTCAGCTCTCAACTGCCGTATTTCCGTAGAGAGAAGCAAAAGAGATTTATTTCATACTTTATATGTACTTTTACTAATGCCATGACAAAATACATTTACTACATCACACAAAAGCTGTAATAAAAACTACACTCGTTAACCATGGATGTCATAAATAAGCATGTAAGGTATAATGTCGATTTATTGTGTGTCGTTTGACATTGGGGATTACGTCAACACAATCACGCTATCTAGACCATTTATAAATGTGTAAGCATCTACGAAAAGCCTTGTATGCAACCACATTAATCAACTACAATAGCTAAAAAGATAGGTATATTCTGTCATACTCATAACCACACATAAATGGCTTATTTTGGCCGCATGCGTACTAATATCTCTAGATTAAGGTGCAAAATCATATTGGTCTACATTCTTCAATTCTTCGGGGAATGTGCAATCGCATGATAGACGTTGTTTATTTCCTTCGAAGTTGCAGCAAGTAGCAAGTGGGCGTAATTTTTATGCAGGCGTCTAGGACGCAGTATTTTGCTGAACGTGTCCACATCTCCTCTCATCAGATATTTACACGCTTCGTACGAGATGTACATGTAGCTTTGACTGAATGTGAAATTAGTATTCTTCTTGCAATTACCTCGGTCGGACACGAGCTATTTTGCTCCTCTGTCATTTCGTCAGCCATTTTTAATTTGGTTATTTTCCATTATTTTCCCCAAAATAATGGTTTAAATTTCCAGAGAAGTTCTTAGTGAGGATTCTGGCACGGGTAGCTTGTTAAATCCACTGGAGTTACCTAGGTAAAACCATTTCAATATTATTTTTTAAATTCCAAAATAGTTTAAAGATGATGGTGAGCTCTGAAAGTAGGTACAGGTGGAAGGTTGTTAATATTCTGCTTTACTCACGGGTTTACTTTACAGGGATCTGGCTTCTGAGATCATAATTCGAGTCAAGGTGATAAATTGGCCAAGTTATGAAATTTAACCTGCCGATTGATAGCAATGTTTTAAGGTAAAATTTAGGTTTTTCAAACGCTCGTTCATGGACGTTTGAATAAGAGTTTTTTTTACATTCCTCCCATTTTTTCTAGGCGGAGAGTAAATCTGAAATGGGACAGAAAGATGTGTGATGGGGCTATATGCTGGCATTGTGGCTGAGCTGGGGTTTTTGTGGTCAGTGAGACAAAACTATATAACGGAGAAAACTATGTTTAGGTGATTAAACGTTTACCCATTTAAAATTTTGCTCGTGGCTTTCTCATTTTTCTCATTTAATCATTATATTTTTTAATTGTGTAATCAGGTGGAGGCTGAGTCCTTACAGAATGAAATACTTACAGGTCCGGCTGTTTACTAGGAAAAGACTATTATCTTTAATTCATCGTGGGAAGGGTACTTACGTATTTTAACTATGTTTTTAATTTTTAGCTTTTAAGATGATTGGTTTAGATAGGATAACTCGTTAACGCACGATACATGCAAACGCTGTGAGTTAATATTCGACCTTGAAAGGTGAATAATAAGACACATTAGTTTGGCCAAATAAACTTAATGGCAAAATTTGGGTTACGCAAAACTTTGGGATGATGAAACAATTATAATTGTGTAACATTGCATAATAAGATGTTTAGGTTTTTTAGATTTATAGCAGATCAAAAGTCACCTTGTAACCAGTTAGGTTTTCATATGAAACTTTTGTTATTTCTATGAAGCGAAAAGTAGGCAAAGTTTTAAGGCAAATTTTCCAGGCCATTTTTTAAAACTTTGATCAAATTGATTTTTAATATGTTAGCTAAACGTATAGCTTAGTGGAACAGTTAGCGTCGACAGGCCTCGATAGAATCGTATCGTACCAGAATCTGACTCTGAAATCTTAAGGTTCGACTGCTGATTCTGCCTAGGAAATCGTAACCGATAGAAAGCTGAAGAATCGAGTATGTTGGGGCAAATTAAAGTTTGATCGTGAATTAGCGTGCATTGCAAAAAATTGGCTTGTTTCGAATCGCTTCGCATGCGACGCATCCTGGCGGTTTGCAACTGTTTCTTTTACGCGTAGGATTGGCTAAGCACATGCTCGAATGTTTACCTTATCACGCTGTACGTTGTCGTGGGAATACGTAACTGGCTGTGCTGTTTCTCACAAGGAAACGTTTTGGGTTGCCGTTGAGGTACCCTTAATGAAACAATGATTTTAGGGTACTTTTATGTGTAGAATAGAATGCGATGGCGTATTTAGTTGTTCGCTGAAATAACTTTTGGTACTTACAAGTTACCTTTATTGCATGCCAGAAAATAATTTTTGAGTTGGTATATGATGATATTTACGAGGAAAAATGCATTCAGTAAACTGTTCCAACTAATTTTATTGTGATTGAAGGTATAATTTACTCATTTCTGGCACACTTCGAAATTGAATTGGAAACTTTAGAGTGTATTTTCACAAATTAGCTTTAATAAATTATTCAAATTAGCGACTAAGCAGTCAAAACATTTACTTTGGTGGGCATATATTTAACTTATCTTATCCTTAAATCTAAGGAGTTTTAGAATACCTCATGTATTTAAGAATGGTGTTAGGGGAGGGTGGTTTTAAAAATTTACGAAAAACATTGTAGTGTTTCGCTAAGAAACCTAACTTTTGTGAATGCAGTTCACACTTTTATTCCGTTCTTATGTACTTAAATACTGCTAAACTGTTCCATTCATTTTTGGAAATCAATTTTGGTGTTCCGCTGTATTAATATGAATTAATATAATTGTGAGATAGGCAGATTCGGAATGCCCCGAATTATTTATTGTTTAGACTTCCTCTGTAGAACATTGATAAAAAAGTCAAAAGCCATGATGTAATGGCTGCCTTGTTATCAAATAGAAGCTTGACAGCATAAAATAAATGAATATTAGATTTGCTAAAATGTATTAGCCGTAATATACAAAAAAGTCATCGCTTAAAACCGGCTTCCTTCGGTTAAATAAGTTTGCTGTTTGGGTTCGAATGTCAGTTTGGTATATTCTGAAATAGAAGTCAACCTACCTAAATACCAATGCTAATTGTAGTAATAATGTAGCAGTTGCAATAGAATTCTGTTGATTTACATCTCAGTTCAAATTGCATAATAATATAAAGCCAATTGGTTCAGTCGTCTCGATTTCGCTGGGTTACTGTACACCAGTTTGACGACACGATATTTTACTTAAAGTAGTTTAGAAACCGAAAAAATGCTGAAAGGTAATCAGTATTTTATGACAAATTAAAATTATTATCAAGCAGTTGCTTAAAAGTTTTGGCTCGTTTTGATTTTCACACTGGACGCATCCAGGGTTGCAACTTTTCTTTACGCTTAGGATTGGCTAAGAGGTCAACTTTATTTGGTTTTGCTGGGTTTCTACAACCCCATTTGATGTAATAAAATTAAATGATCATTCCTATAGTAGTTTAAAAACTGATAGAAATACTGAACGGTAATCAGTACTTCCTAATACAATAAATAATCATGTGGGGGGTACTTGCCGACTTCGTTTGAATTTTTGATTAGCCTCATCCTGTGGTGTTAGCTTTGTATACGCCCAGGATTGTAATCCATCTTGTGCGTAAGACGTTGAAACAATTTTATAAAAAAATTTATAACATTCAGCAGTTAGCCCTTTCATCGCAACACGGTGTAATGGGAACCAACTATAAGGTAATAGTTGTTCTCCATTCAAAGTCCAATTCATGAGATAATGTTTTAAAAACAACACAAGACATGGTTTACCGTTGAATATATAATTAAAATGGAACATCTCGTAGCTTTTTTGCATTTAAATCACTCAACATTTGCTTGCAACAAATTAAGTTATAAGGTTGCACTAGACAAAGTATGTCGTGTAACACCGTGTGTGTTGGAAATATGATTTACCTCGTGTGTACTTACGCAACTGGTATTGAAACATCGAACACCTTAATCTACTTGATTTTAGTTTACGTAAGTTACTTTTGATTAGAAATTAAATTATTTTTCGTGTAGCATCTTGTGAAAATAGTTTATAAGTAAGTAGTCGTCATGTTTTTAATTGTGGAGTTATAGTTCTGTCGGAACAATTTTAATTCGTTGTTCCCTGGACTAAAAACTGGAGAATGAAATTTTTAAATGAAATATTTGAGTTTTCATATGAATGTCAAATACTATTTTTGAAACCGTTCTGTAATGCTCTTCTGTTATTATTTTTTAAAGTTTAAGTCTAAGTAATAATTAATGTGTAGAATTAGAAAGCGCCATATTTTAGTAAACGTACCATACTTTGTCTTAAGGATTGTATACTTTTGTGTGTTATGGCTGTATGTACAAATGAATGTTTTTGCAAACCAAGTTTATTATTTTACTATAAATATTTAAGTAAAATGCTAGAATAAACATTGACAACCGTCAAATTAGGTAGGGCGAATTATATTGATATTGAATTTACGAAGTTTAAATGTGTTTCTTATAACCAATTAATGCTACGTTGTTAGCCATCTATTCATCTGTATTTGTAACTTCACCTGTACAAAAACATTATCGGTTACTCAACATACGGCATACAATGGTATGTTAAGTTGTGTATGTATACAATTCAACCAGTTATATTATTATAATTTTAAAATTTTACATTTATCCTGTCAAACTTTGATTAAAGTTAAAAGCCAACTGATATGAAAGCTTAGCAATGCTGAATTCATAGTCGTTCCAAAAACTGCAAATGTATCGTATAAATAAAACTGTATAAGTTGTTCATGTTTGGTGTAAATTTATGATTTATTTGATACCTTAATGGTTTCAATGTCTGCCACGCTTCAGTAAATAACATGCAATAAATGTAAATGCAATTGTGTTATATTAACCAAAATTATCAGTGATACATATTAAGTGACTACTATTTAATCATAAAACTATGGCCTACATTTGAGGATAGTGACTCTTAGGCTACCAACAGACTATGAACGTGACTTAATTATTTCTCAAATAAAAACACTAATTATTAGTCTCAAGAAATTAGGGTTTTGAAAGGAGTTGAACTTTTGCTAATTTCACTTTCAATCCAATAATTAATGCCTGAAACTTTCCCACAAACGAAATAATAAAATACACGATCAAATTTTCAATTGACTTCCAATTCTCTAAAATAAACACAGGAATTACAAGAGCTACGAGCCCGGCATGCAAATAAAATACGACCACAATTT
This sequence comes from Orchesella cincta, assembly GCA_001718145.1. Lineage (NCBI taxonomy): Eukaryota > Metazoa > Arthropoda > Collembola > Entomobryomorpha > Orchesellidae > Orchesella > Orchesella cincta. The sequence continues at coordinate 10,503 of LJIJ01005445.1, forward strand.
TATCCGTGGTTGAAAACGCCCTGATGTTTGATGTATTTTGAACATCATCCACCTTACGTTTCCACGTAACCGCTCGGAATTTCCCAGTCTGCCCACACGTTCATCAATCCAGATTGGAGCAAGGAGTGTATCCTCAAAATAAACTGATCACCCGGCCACGGCATATTAAAAAATATCCAGCCGTCATAAAATGCTCCGTATGGCTGTTTCCTTCTAGAAATTATCTTTCGTCGAATTCCACGCTTGGCAAGTTGGTATGTCAATATCTCAACTCTATCAAATTTACCCAGAAAAGCGGACTCTTCACATTTGGCAATATAGTTATAATAGTAGTTTTCATTCAGCAGCATTCCTTAAAATTCGATTGAAGTTGCTGTCTTTTTATTTGAATGAAGTCACGGGTCTGTTCCTACGACGAGTTTATCCGTGAAGGAATTCAAAAATAGTGGACAAATCTTCTAATTTTAATTCCAACCTCTAACAAATTACGTTGTACTGTGAGAGTACTCGAGCAAACTGACTAAAGATGTGTTCGCCGACAACCGGTGAAAACAAAGTGAAGTTTTCCCGCAAAGGTCGTCAAAATGTTCCACCCTCTTTGTGTGATTGGGGCTGTAAGCTTGTTTATGTCGTCTCCTTGGTAAACGAAAGTGATAACGATTCCTGCCACTATCCAGGCGCATCCCACCCATCTTGTCTGGTTTATAGCTTTTGTTGATTGAGCAGGAAGAATTCAGTATACGAATGTTGCATTAAACCAGTAAAAATCATTCTCCCTTGTATTTCCTAACTTTTTATTGATTGTATGCAAAATTACAGCACTGATGACTGCCAATACAATGATCATGATCCACGTGGGTGGATCAAATGCAGATACGTAGCCCAGCAAGGACAAGAAACCGGATTTAGCAGTAGCTGCACATGTGACGAAATGTAATTCGTTTGCTCTCGAAGAAAATATTATGAATCCATCCGAAAAAATTGGTTCTTCGCGTCGTTCCCTCATGTAAAGCCTGTGTAAAAGCCCATTAAACTCAGAAGGTTTTCGAAACGTAGTTTGGGCAACTTACTTGAATCACTTCCTGGTTTGCATTGCTCATCCAACGGGGCAAATATTTATTCCACTTTGCGGACATTGAGCTGCTCATTGAAGAACTAAGAAGAACAACCTTAAAGCATCGTCTCCGAAGTTGTTCCAATTCGCCATGAGATTTTGTTATTTTTTTAAAAGCTTTCCAGGGATAAGTCGGGAACTTATAATTGTAGTCGTAATCAAAGTGCGCCCAGTGGATAGTGGAAATTTCCACCCAGGACAGTGCAGCTAGGCAG
>LJIJ01005446.1:0-11826 GCA_001718145.1 Orchesella cincta
AAGAGAGAGGTGTTAACATGGGGCTAGCTGTTTTTTCCTCTAAGAAAGAGCTTGTGGTTTCTGTCTCAGTTGTTGGGCTAGTAACGCGTTTTAACTGGGGCTAGTTGTTGTGGTCTAGAAGAGGCTTGTGGCTCTCTTCTCAGTTGTAGGGCTGGTAACGCGTGGTAACTTAGGGGGCTAGTATTTGGTGGTCGCAGAGAGCTTGGGGCTCTTGCTCAGTTGTTGGCTGGTAACGCGGTGGTATTACTGGGCTAGTTGTTTGTAGTCCAGAAAGCAGCTTGGGGGCTCTTGTCTCCAGTGTTGGGCTGGTAACCGTTGTAACTGGCTACGTTGGTTTAGCTGGCTCTAGAAGAGCTATGTGGCTCCTTGTCTCGAGTTGTTGGGGCTGGTAACCGTGCGTGTAAACTGGGCTAGGGTGTGTATACGTGTGGCTAGAAGAGCTTGTGGCTCTTGGTCTCAGTTGTTGGAGGACAGAGGCTGGTAACCAGTGGTAACTGGCTAGTTGTGGTGTCCAGGAAGAGGGCGTGGGGCCTTGTCTCAGTGTTGGGCTGGTAACCGTGGTAACTGGGGCTAGTGGTTGGTGGGTCTAGAAGAGGCTTGTGGCTCTTTGTCTGCAGTTGTTGGGGCTGGTAGACCGGTGGGTAGACATCGGAGCGTAGTTTGTTTGCGTGGTACCAGGAAGAGTTGTGGTTCTGTATCAATTGTAGCGCTAGTATCCGAACACGCAAAACTGGGCTATGCTAATTGGTGGTCTAGAAGAGCTTTGTGGGTTAGTTGTCTCAGTTGTTTGGGCTAAGGTAACCGGTCGTCACTGGATCTAGGCTTAGCGGAAGAGAGCTCATTGTTCTCGTTTCACATTGTTGGGCCTAGTAACCGGTCGTCACTGGCTAGTTGTTTGGTGGTCTAGAAGATTTGAAGGTTCTGTTCCTCAGTAATAGCAACTAGTCAACCGTGTACACTGAGCTAGTTTTTGTGGTGTCTAGAAGAGTTTGTGGATTTCTTGTCTCAGTTTTTGTGCTAGTAACCATGGTAACTGGGCTAGTTGTTGGCGGTCTAGAAGAGCTTGTGGTTCTTGTCTCAGTTGTAGGGCTAGTAACCGTGTCAGATACTGGGCTAGTTGTTGTGGTCCTAAGAAGAGCTTGTGGTTCTTTTTCTCAGTTATTGGCCTAGGTAAGACCGTCGTCTACTTGGCTAGGTTGTAGGCGGACGAAAGCTCGTTGTTCTCGTTTCAGTTGGCGTTGTAAATGTGATGACTGGAGAAGTGCTAGTAGGTGGCCTAGAGCTCGTTGTTCTCGGTTTCAGTTGGCGTTGTAAATGTGATGATCTGAGAAGTGCTAGTGGTGGCCTAGAGCTCGTTGTTGCTCGTTTCAGTTGGCGTTGTAAATGTGATGACTGGAGAAGTGCTAGTAGGTTGGCCTGAGAGCTCGTTGTTCTCGTTTCAGTTGCGTTTGTAAATGTGATGACTGGAGAAGTGCTAGTAGGTGGCCTAGAGCTCGTTGTTCCTCGTTTCAGTTGGCGTTGTAAATGTGATGACTGGAGAAGTGCTAGTAAGGTGGCCTAGAGCTCGTTGTTCTCGTTTCAGTTGGCGCGTTGTAAATGTGATGACTGGAAGAAGTGCTAGTAGGTGGCCTAGAGCTCGTTGTTCTTCCGTTTCAGTTGGCGTTGTAAATGTGATGACTGGAGAAGTGCTTAGTAGGTGCCTAGAGCTCGTTGTTTCGTTTCAGTTGGCGTTGTAAATGTGATGACTGGATGAAGTGCTAGTAGGTGGCCTAGAGCTCGGTTGTTCTCGTTTCAGTGGCGTTGTAAATGTGATGACTGGAGAAGTGCTAGTAGGTGGCCTAGAGCTCGTTGTTCTCGTTTCAGTTGGCGTTGTAAATGTGATGACTGGAGAAGTGCTAGTAGGTGGCCTAGAGCTCGTTGTGGATGGCGTTGTAAATGTGATGAGAAGTGCTAGTAGGTGGCCTAGAGCTCGTTGTTCTCGTTTCAGTTGGCGTTGTAAATGTGATGACTGGAGAAGTGCTAGTAGGTGGCCTAGAGCTCGTTGTTTTCTCGTTTCAGTTGGCGTTGTAAATGTGATGACTGGAGAAGTGCTAGTAGGTGGCCTAGAGCTCGTTGTTCTCGTTTCAGTTGGCGTTGTAAATGTGATGACTGGAGAAGTGCTAGTAGGTGGCCTAGAGGCTCGTTGTTCTCGTTTCAGTTGGCGTTGTAAATGTGATGACTGGAGAAGTGCTAGTAGGTGGCCTAGAGCTCGTTGTTCTCGTTTCAGTTGGCGTTGTAAATGTGATGACTGGAGAAGTGCTAGTAGGTGGCCTAGAGCTCGTTGTTCTCGTTTCAGTTGGCGTTGTAAATGTGATGACTGGAGAAGTGCTAGTAGTGGCCTAGAGCTCGTTGTTCTCGTTTCAGTTGGCGTTGTAAATGTGATGACTGGAGAAGTGCTAGTAGGTGGCCTAGAGCTCGTTGTTCTCGTTTCAGTTGGCGTTGTAAATGTGATGACTGGAGAAGTGCTAGTAGGTGCCTAGAGCTCGTTGTTCTCGTTTCAGTTGGCGTTGTAAATGTGATGACTGGAGAAGTGCTAGTAGGTGGCCTAGAGCTCGTTGTTCTCGTTTCAGTTGGCGTTGTAAATGTGATGACTGGAGAAGTGCTAGTAGGTGGCCTAGAGCTCGTTGTTCTCGTTTCAGTTGGCGTTGTAAATGTGATGACTGGAGAAGTGCTAGTAGGTGGCCTAGAGCTCGTTGTTCTCGTTTCAGTTGGCGTTGTAAATGTGATGACTGGAGAAGTGCTAGTAGGTGGCCTAGAGCTCGTTGTTCTCGTTTCAGTTGGCGTTGTAAATGTGATGACTGGAGAAGTGCTAGTAGGTGGCCTAGAGCTCGTTGTTCTCGTTTCAGTTGGCGTTGTAAATGTGATGACTGGAGAAGTGCTAGTAGGTGGCCTAGAGCTCGTTGTTCTCGTTTCAGTTGGCGTTGTAAATGTGATGACTGGAGAAGTGCTAGTAGGTGGCCTAGAGCTCGTTGTTCTCGTTTCAGTTGGCGTTGTAAATGTGATGACTGGAGAAGTGCTAGTAGGTGGCCTAGAGCTCGTTGTTCTCGTTTCAGTTGGCGTTGTAAATGTGATGACTGGAGAAGTGCTAGTAGGTGGCCTAGAGCTCGTTGTTCTCGTTTCAGTTGGCGTTGTAAATGTGATGACTGGAGAAGTGCTAGTAGGTGGCCTAGAGCTCGTTGTTCTCGTTTCAGTTGGCGTTGTAAATGTGATGACTGGAGAAGTGCTAGTAGGTGGCCTAGAGCTCGTTGTTTCTCGTTTCAGTTGGCGTTGTAAATGTGATGACTGGAGAAGTGCTAGTAGGTGGCCTAGAGCTCGTTGTTCTCGTTTCAGTTGGCGTTGTAAATGTGATGACTGGAGAAGTGCTAGTAGGTGGCCTAGAGCTCGTTGTTCTCGTTTCAGTTGGCGTTGTAAATGTGATGACTGGAGAAGTGCTAGTAGGTGGCCTAGAGCTCGTTGTTCTCGTTTCAGTTGGCGTTGTAAATGTGATGACTGGAGAAGTGCTAGTAGGTGGCCTAGAGCTCGTTGTTCTCGTTTCAGTTGGCGTTGTAAATGTGATGACTGGAGAAGTGCTAGTAGGTGGCCTAGAGCTCGTTGTTCTCGTTTCAGTTGGCGTTGTAAATGTGATGACTGGAGAAGTGCTAGTAGGTGGCCTAGAGCTCGTTGTTCTCGTTTCAGTTGGCGTTGTAAATGTGATGACTGGAGAAGTGCTAGTAGGTGGCCTAGAGCTCGTTGTTCTCGTTTCAGTTGGCGTTGTAAATGTGATGACTGGAGAAGTGCTAGTAGGTGGCCTAGAGCTCGTTGTTCTCGTTTCAGTTGGCGTTGTAAATGTGATGACTGGAGAAGTGCTAGTAGGTGGCCTAGAGCTCGTTGTTCTCGTTTCAGTTGGCGTTGTAAATGTGATGACTGGAGAAGTGCTAGTAGGTGGCCTAGAGCTCGTTGTTCTCGTTTCAGTTGGCGTTGTAAATGTGATGACTGGAGAAGTGCTAGTAGGTGGCCTAGAGCTCGTTGTTCTCGTTTCAGTTGGCGTTGTAAATGTGATGACTGGAGAAGTGCTAGTAGGTGGCCTAGAGCTCGTTGTTCTCGTTTCAGTTGGCGTTGTAAATGTGATGACTGGAGAAGTGCTAGTAGGTGGCCTAGAGCTCGTTGTTCTCGTTTCAGTTGGCGTTGTAAATGTGATGACTGGAGAAGTGCTAGTAGGTGGCCTAGAGCTCGTTGTTCTCGTTTCAGTTGGCGTTGTAAATGTGATGACTGGAGAAGTGCTAGTAGGTGGCCTAGAGCTCGTTGTTCTCGTTTCAGTTGGCGTTGTAAATGTGATGACTGGAGAAGTGCTAGTAGGTGGCCTAGAGCTCGTTGTTCTCGTTTCAGTTGGCGTTGTAAATGTGATGACTGGAGAAGTGCTAGTAGGTGGCCTAGAGCTCGTTGTTTCTCTTCAGTTGGCGTTGTAAATGTGATGACTGGAGAAGTGCTAGTAGGTGGCCTAGAGCTCGTTGTTCTCGTTTCAGTTGGCGTTGTAAATGTGATGACTGGAGAAGTGCTAGTAGGTGGCCTAGAGCTCGTTGTTCTCGTTTCAGTTGGCGTTGTAAATGTGATGACTGGAGAAGTGCTAGTAGGTGGCCTAGAGCTCGTTGTTCTCGTTTCAGTTGGCGTTGTAAATGTGATGACTGGAGAAGTGCTAGTAGGTGGCCTAGAGCTCGTTGTTCTCGTTTCAGTTGGCGTTGTAAATGTGATGACTGGAGAAGTGCTAGTAGGTGGCCTAGAGCTCGTTGTTCTCGTTTCAGTTGGCGTTGTAAATGTGATGACTGGAGAAGTGCTAGTAGGTGGCCTAGAGCTCGTTGTTCTCGTTTCAGTTGGCGTTGTAAATGTGATGACTAAGTGCTAGTAGGTGGCCTAGAGCTCGTTGTTCTCGTTTCAGTTGGCGTTGTAAATGTGATGACTGGAGAAGTGCTAGTAGGTGGCCTAGAGCTCGTTGTTCTCGTTTCAGTTGGCGTTGTAAATGTGATGACTGGAGAAGTGCTAGTAGGTGGCCTAGAGCTCGTTGTTCTCGTTTCAGTTGGCGTTGTAAATGTGATGACTGGAGAAGTGCTAGTAGGTGGCCTAGAGCTCGTTGTTCTCGTTTCAGTTGGCGTTGTAAATGTGATGACTGAGAAGTGCTAGTAGGTGGCCTAGAGCTCGTTGTTCTCGTTTCAGTTGGCGTTGTAAATGTGATGACTGGAGAAGTGCTAGTAGGTGGCCTAGAGCTCGTTGTTCTCGTTTCAGTTGGCGTTGTAAATGTGATGACTGGAGAAGTGCTAGTAGGTGGCCTAGAGCTCGTTGTTCTCGTTTCAGTTGGCGTTGTAAATGTGATGACTGGAGAAGTGCTAGTAGGTGGCCTAGAGCTCGTTGTTCTCGTTTCAGTTGGCGTTGTAAATGACTGGAGAAGTGCTAGTAGGTGGCCTAGAGCTCGTTGTTCTCGTTTCAGTTGGCGTTGTAAATGTGATGACTGGGAAGTGCTAGTAGGTGGCCTAGAGCTCGTTGTTCTCGTTTCAGTTGGCGTTGTAAATGTGATGACTGGAGAAGTGCTAGTAGGTGGCCTAGAGCTCGTTGTTCTCGTTTCAGTTGGCGTTGTAAATGTGATGACTGGAGAAGTGCTAGTAGGTGGCCTAGAGCTCGTTGTTCTCGTTTCAGTTGGCGTTGTAAATGTGATGACTGGAGAAGTGCTAGTAGGTGGCCTAGAGCTCGTTGTTCTCGTTTCAGTTGGCGTTGTAAATGTGATGACTGGAGAAGTGCTAGTAGGTGGCCTAGCTCGTTGTTCTCGTTTCAGTTGGCGTTGTAAATGTGATGACTGGAGAAGTGCTAGTAGGTGGCCTAGAGCTCGTTGTTCTCGTTTCAGTTGGCGTTGTAAATGTGATGACTGGAGAAGTGCTAGTAGGTGGCCTAGAGCTCGTTGTTCTCGTTTCAGTTGGCGTTGTAAATGTGATGACTGGAGAAGTGCTAGTAGGTGGCCTAGAGCTCGTTGTTCTCGTTTCAGTTGGCGTTGTAAATGTGATGACTGGAGAAGTGCTAGTAGGTGGCCTAGAGCTCGTTGTTCTCGTTTCAGTTGGCGTTGTAAATGTGATGACTGGAGAAGTGCTAGTAGGTGGCCTAGAGCTCGTTGTTCTCGTTTCAGTTGGCGTTGTAAATGTGATGACTGGAGAAGTGCTAGTAGGTGGCCTAGAGCTCGTTGTTCTCGTTTCAGTTGGCGTTGTAAATGTGATGACTGGAGAAGTGCTAGTAGGTGGCCTAGAGCTCGTTGTTCTCGTTTCAGTTGGCGTTGTAAATGTGATGACTGGAGAAGTGCTAGTAGGTGGCCTAGAGCTCGTTGTTCTCGTTTCAGTTGGCGTTGTAAATGTGATGACTGGAGAAGTGCTAGTAGGTGGCCTAGAGCTCGTTGTTCTCGTTTCAGTTGGCGTTGTAAATGTGATGACTGGAGAAGTGCTAGTAGGTGGCCTAGAGCTCGTTGTTCTCGTTTCAGTTGGCGTTGTAAATGTGATGACTGGAGAAGTGCTAGTAGGTGGCCTAGAGCTCGTTGTTCTCGTTTCAGTTGGCGTTGTAAATGTGATGACTGGAGAAGTGCTAGTAGGTGGCCTAGAGCTCGTTGTTCTCGTTTCAGTTGGCGTTGTAAATGTGATGACTGGAGAAGTGCTAGTAGGTGGCCTAGAGCTCGTTGTTCTCGTTTCAGTTGGCGTTGTAAATGTGATGACTGAGAAGTGCTAGTAGGTGGCCTAGAGCTCGTTGTTCTCGTTTCAGTTGGCGTTGTAAATGTGATGACTGGAGAAGTGCTAGTAGGTGGCCTAGAGCTCGTTGTTCTCGTTTCAGTTGGCGTTGTAAATGTGATGACTGGAGAAGTGCTAGTAGGTGGCCTAGAGCTCGTTGTTCTCGTTTCAGTTGGCGTTGTAAATGTGATGACTGGAGAAGTGCTAGTAGGTGGCCTAGAGCTCGTTGTTCTCGTTTCAGTTGGCGTTGTAAATGTGATGACTGGAGAAGTGCTAGTAGGTGGCCTAGAGCTCGTTGTTCTCGTTTCAGTTGGCGTTGTAAATGTGATGACTGGAGAAGTGCTAGTAGGTGGCCTAGAGCTCGTTGTTCTCGTTTCAGTTGGCGTTGTAAATGTGATGACTGGAGAAGTGCTAGTAGGTGGCCTAGAGCTCGTTGTTCTCGTTTCAGTTGGCGTTGTAAATGTGATGACTGGAGAAGTGCTAGTAGGTGGCCTAGAGCTCGTTGTTCTCGTTTCAGTTGGCGTTGTAAATGTGATGACTGGAGAAGTGCTAGTAGGTGGCCTAGAGCTCGTTGTTCTCGTTTCAGTTGGCGTTGTAAATGTGATGACTGGAGAAGTGCTAGTAGGTGGCCTAGAGCTCGTTGTTCTCGTTTCAGTTGGCGTTGTAAATGTGATGACTGGAGAAGTGCTAGTAGGTGGCCTAGAGCTCGTTGTTCTCGTTTCAGTTGGCGTTGTAAATGTGATGACTGGAGAAGTGCTAGTAGGTGGCCTAGAGCTCGTTGTTCTCGTTTCAGTTGGCGTTGTAAATGTGATGACTGGAGAAGTGCTAGTAGGTGGCCTAGAGCTCGTTGTTCTCGTTTCAGTTGGCGTTGTAAATGTGATGACTGGAGAAGTGCTAGTAGGTGGCCTAGAGCTCGTTGTTCTCGTTTCAGTTGGCGTTGTAAATGTGATGACTGGAGAAGTGCTAGTAGTGGCCTAGAGCTCGTTGTTCTCGTTTCAGTTGGCGTTGTAAATGTGATGACTGGAGAAGTGCTAGTAGGTGGCCTAGCTCGTTGTTCTCGTTTCAGTTGGCGTTGTAAATGTGATGACTGGAGAAGTGCTAGTAGGTGGCCTAGAGCTCGTTGTTCTCGTTTCAGTTGGCGTTGTAAATGTGATGACTGGAGAAGTGCTAGTAGGTGGCCTAGAGCTCGTTGTTCTCGTTTCAGTTGGCGTTGTAAATGTGATGACTGGAGAAGTGCTAGTAGGTGGCCTAGAGCTCGTTGTTCTCGTTTCAGTTGGCGTTGTAAATGTGATGACTGGAGAAGTGCTAGTAGGTGGCCTAGAGCTCGTTGTTCTCGTTTCAGTTGGCGTTGTAAATGTGATGACTGGAGAAGTGCTAGTAGGTGGCCTAGAGCTCGTTGTTCTCGTTTCAGTTGGCGTTGTAAATGTGATGACTGGAGAAGTGCTAGTAGGTGGCCTAGAGCTCGTTGTTCTCGTTTCAGTTGGCGTTGTAAATGTGATGACTGGAGAAGTGCTAGTAGGTGGCCTAGAGCTCGTTGTTCTCGTTTCAGTTGGCGTAAATGTGATGACTGGAGAAGTGCTAGTAGGTGGCCTCGTTGTTCTCGTTTCAGTTGCGTTGTAAATGTGATGACTGGAGAAGTGCTAGTAGGTGGCCTAGAGCTCGTTGTTCTCGTTTCAGTTGGCGTTGTAAATGTGATGACTGGAGAAGTGCTAGTAGGTGGCCTAGAGCTCGTTGTTCTCGTTTCAGTTGGCGTTGTAAATGTGATGACTGGAGAAGTGCTAGTAGGTGGCCTAGAGCTCGTTGTTCTCGTTTCAGTTGGCGTTGTAAATGTGATGACTGGAGAAGTGCTAGTAGGTGGCCTAGAGCTCGTTGTTCTCGTTTCAGTTGGCGTTGTAAATGTGATGACTGGAGAAGTGCTAGTAGGTGGCCTAGAGCTCGTTGTTCTCGTTTCAGTTGGCGTTGTAAATGTGATGACTGGAGAAGTGCTAGTAGGTGGCCTAGAGCTCGTTGTTCTCGTTTCAGTTGGCGTTGTAAATGTGATGACTGGAGAAGTGCTAGTAGGTGGCCTAGAGCTCGTTGTTCTCGTTTCAGTTGGCGTTGTAAATGTGATGACTGGAGAAGTGCTAGTAGGTGGCCTAGAGCTCGTTGTTCTCGTTTCAGTTGGCGTTGTAAATGTGATGACTGGAGAAGTGCTAGTAGGTGGCCTAGAGCTCGTTGTTCTCGTTTCAGTTGGCGTTGTAAATGTGATGACTGGAGAAGTGCTAGTAGGTGGCCTAGAGCTCGTTGTTCTCGTTTCAGTTGGCGTTGTAAATGTGATGACTGGAGAAGTGCTAGTAGGTGGCCTAGAGCTCGTTGTTCTCGTTTCAGTTGGCGTTGTAAATGTGATGACTGGAGAAGTGCTAGTAGGTGGCCTAGAGCTCGTTGTTCTCGTTTCAGTTGGCGTTGTAAATGTGATGACTGGAGAAGTGCTAGTAGGTGGCCTAGAGCTCGTTGTTCTCGTTTCAGTTGGCGTTGTAAATGTGATGACTGGAGAAGTGCTAGTAGGTGGCCTAGAGCTCGTTGTTCTCGTTTCAGTTGGCGTTGTAAATGTGATGACTGGAGAAGTGCTAGTAGTGGCCTAGAGCTCGTTGTTCTCGTTTCAGTTGGCGTTGTAAATGTGATGACTGGAGAAGTGCTAGTAGGTGGCCTAGAGCTCGTTGTTCTCGTTTCAGTTGGCGTTGTAAATGTGATGACTGGAGAAGTGCTAGTAGGTGGCCTAGAGCTCGTTGTTCTCGTTTCAGTTGGCGTTGTAAATGTGATGACTGGAGAAGTGCTAGTAGGTGGCCTAGAGCTCGTTGTTCTCGTTTCAGTTGGCGTTGTAAATGTGATGACTGGAGAAGTGCTAGTAGGTGGCCTAGAGCTCGTTGTTCTCGTTTCAGTTGGCGTTGTAAATGTGATGACTGGAGAAGTGCTAGTAGGTGGCCTAGAGCTCGTTGTTCTCGTTTCAGTTGGCGTTGTAAATGTGATGACTGGAGAAGTGCTAGTAGGTGGCCTAGAGCTCGTTGTTCTCGTTTCAGTTGGCGTTGTAAATGTGATGACTGGAGAAGTGCTAGTAGGTGGCCTAGAGCTCGTTGTTCTCGTTTCAGTTGCGTTGTAAATGTGATGACTGGAGAAGTGCTAGTAGGTGGCCTAGAGCTCGTTGTTCTCGTTTCAGTTGGCGTTGTAAATGTGATGACTGAAGTGCTAGTAGGTGGAGAGCTCGTTGTTTCTCGTTTCAGTTGGCGTTGTAAATGTGATGACTGTGCCTAGAGGTGGCCTAGACTCGTTGTTCTCGTTTCAGTTGGCGTTGTAAATGTGATGACTGGAGAAGTGCTAGTAGGTGGCCTAGAGCTCGTTGTTCTCGTTTCAGTTGGCTGACTGGAGAAGTGCTAGTAGGTGGAGAGCTCGTTGTTCTCGTTTCAGTTGGCGTTGTAAATGTGATGACTGAGAGAAGTGCTAGTAGGTGGCCTAGCAGCTCGTTTGTTCTTCGTTTCAGTTGCGGTTGTAAATGTGATGACTGGAGAAGTGCTAGTAGGTGGCCTAGAGCTCGTGGTCCTCGTTTCAGTTGGCGTTGTAAAATGTGATGACTGGAGAAGTGCTAGTAGGGGCCTAGAGCCTCGTTGTTCTCGTTTCAGTTGGCGTTGTAAATGTTGATGACTGGAGAAGTGCTAGTAGCGTGGCTAGAGCCTCGTGTTCTCCGTTTCAGTTGGCGTTGTAAATGTGATGACTGGAGAAGTGGCTATGTAGGTGGCCTAGAGCTCGTTGTTCTCGTTTCATGTTGCGTCTGTCAAATGTTGCATGACTGGAGAAGTGCTAGTAGGTGGCCTAGAGCTCGTTGTTCTCGTTTCAGTTGGCGTTGTAAATGTTGATGACTGGAGAAGTGCTAGTAGGTGGCCTAGAGCTCGTTGTTCTCGTTTCAGTTGGCGTTGTAAATGTGATGACTGGAGAAGTGCTAGTAGGGTGGCCTAGAGCCTCGTTGTTGCTCGTTTCAGTTGCCGTTGTAAATGTTGAGTGACTGGAGAAGTGCCTAGTACGGTGGCCTAGAGCTCGTTGTTCTCGTTTCAGTTGGCCGTTTGTAAATGTGATGACTGGAGTAAGTGCTAGTAGGTGCGCTAAGGCTCGTTGCTTGCTCGTTTCAGTTTGGGCGTTGTAAATGTGATGACTGGAGAAGTGCTAAGTAGGTGGCCTAGAGCCTCGTTGTTTCTCGTTTCAGTTGGCGTTTTAATAGTGATGACTGGAGAAGTGCTAGTAGGTGGCCTAGAGCTCGTTGTTCTCGTTTCAGTTGGCCGTTGCAAATGTGATGACTGGAGAAGTGCTAGTAGGTGGCCTAGAGCCCTCGTTGTTCTCGCTTTCAGTTGGTCGTTGTACAATGTGCATGGCACTGGAGAAGTGCTTAGTAGGTGGCCTAGAGCTCGTTGTTCTCGTTTCAGTTGGCGTTTAAATGTTGATGACTGGAGAAGTGCTAGTAGGTGGCCTAGAGGCTCGTGATGTCTCGTTTCAGTTGGCGTTGTAAATGTGATGACTGGAGAAGTAGCTAGTAGGTGGCCCGTAGAGCTCGCGTTGTTCCTCGTTTCAGTTGGCGTTGTAAATGTGATGACTGGCAGAAGTGCCTAGTAGTGGCCTAGAGCTCGTGTTCTCGTTTTCAGTGGCGTTGTAAATGTGATGACTGGAGAAGTGCTAGTAGGTGGCCTAGAGCTCGTTGTTCTCGTTTCAGTTTGCGTTTGTCAAAATGTGATGACTGAGAGAAGTGCTAGTAGGCTGGCCTAGAGCTCGTTGTTCTCGTTTCAGTTGGCGTTGTAAATGTGATGACTGCAGAAGTGCTAGTAGGTGGCCTAGAGCTTCGGCTGCTCTTTCAGTTGGCGTTGTAAATGTGATGACTGGAGAAGTGCTAGTAGGCGCCTAGAGCGCTCGTTTGTCTCTCGTTTCATGTTGGCGGTTGTAAATGTGATGACTGGAGAAGTGCTAGTAGGTGGCCTAGAGCTCGGTGTTCTCGCTCTTCAGTTGGCTCTGTAAATGTGAATGACTGAATCATCTCTCT